>JARKHS020026537.1:0-196371 GCA_030143305.2 Amblyomma americanum | reverse complement strand
GTGACTGTTGACTTCCTTCATGTATGCCATAATGAGCACCTCTTTTTCGGTTCGTTGTCTGCTCACTACCTAACGAAGACCTTGGTTCTGGCAGTCTTGATGCTATAGGAAGCATAAGAGGGTTCTCGAACAGCTTCCACCCTCACCGTTCGATCAGGCTTCACGTAGCGCTCGCGGTAACACAGGACGTACTACATCCGCCGCTATGGTCGAGGGTGGCACTGTTGAACACTCTCAAGGTTCGGTTACATTGCACGTAAATTCCCCCGAAAGCAGAAGATTGAGAGCCATCGTCATATACCTTAGGTGTAGAGCACACGACGCGAAAGTGGGAGGTCGTGGGTTCGAATTTCACCAGCGGCATGTTTAAAATATGTTTAAATATATATCTTTTAATCTCCCATTGACGAATCCTACAAATTAAAAATAATATTGAAAAAATCTGCTATGGGTTCCCTCATGTTGAATTACCGAACGTTAGATTCTCTGTCTACAGTCATGTACCCTGGCGGTCTCCCCTGACTCTAGAGTATTCTTTGCTGTGCTTTTGTCTTTGAGGATGACGTTTTTGTTGCTATTTGGTTTCTTCGCTTCTCAGTTACACATTTCACCTTCAGTTTCATGAATATCTTTCCGGTGTCTCTTATTACGATGTCTCTGTTGCTTCGTTATATCCTTTCTTGTTTATTTATTTTCTTAATTTATTAATTCCCATTTACTTTGATAATGACTATGCATTGCCTAGTGTTGGTTTTAAAACTGTTTGCTGAAATTTCTGCACAGTGTGATTTCCTCCGCCTTGTTAAAAGGAGTAACTGGCGACAATGTCGGCACGAACTTCTTGAAGTCCGGGCCAAGAAAACGGCTTTTCGTTTCGCCTGCAAGTAATTTTTCTGGAAATATGTCATTGCTGACTTGTTCTAAGTAAATATTGCGCAAATCAAGGATGTCAAAAACCTACCCATTTCACGGGAAACATCGGCAAAATCGGGCAACAGTCTGCAAAACTAATCTATATTAATTTGCGACAACCAAGCTGTCAGGATGGTTCTAACCACATATCGCTGACGTTCAAGAATGTGCCGAGTTTCACTGTCCCTATGCCCTCCTAGTGATTCAGCGCCTTACATAACAAAAGACAATAAAAACAAAGGCATAACCTGAAAAAAAAAGCAGTAACAGCACCGCATTAGGCTTCCCTACACGCGGTACAAGTGAGCGGGCGACGGCAATCGCCGCCACGCATGCACACGCTCAAGCACACTTGAAAGTTGTGGGAGGCGTAAAAATAGAATTTGACCATAACCTGCATCCGCGTAAATTTGAATTTGGGCATACTATGTACTGCTACAAGAGGGTGGATTCAATCCTACTAAATATAGGCTCTTCCGTACGTATGCGCGGCAGAGCCACGCGCAGAGACCAAGCGGATGGGGACACTAGTTTTATTACCGACGTGATGCTTTCAGCATTAGCTGGTGTTGGCAGCAAACTCAGGCGAGCATTGTCCGCAGTAATTGCAGTGACTGGACACTGGAGCGACCGGACGGCGAACGTAAAGCCCAAACTGATGTTAGCATTATACGGAAATTAATGCTCACGATAAAGCCGATCATGAAGGCGGATATTGTGAAAAAACGAAACTGAACACGAAAGCGAACCTGTCGAAAATATTCTAATATTCTCCATCTGAACGTATCTAGCTATAAACGAACCGACGTTCGCTAAAGGAAACGAAGCAATGGGAGTGCATTGCGCACATCTACAGTGGTTGTCGATTATTGGCGAAAATTGTTGGTGTTACCGGCGGCAGTGCTTAGCATGCTGATACGATGCGTTCTTCACATTAAGCATGGAAATGGCCGAAATATCAAGATTTCCGATGTGCTCTCTCTGCTTGGGGCTGCATCACTAACAGACCCGACTCGACTGCAAAAATAAGAGTGCTATGACTACCAGGTCAGCTCCAACCCTCCCCTATTAACGCGTCGGAGCAGCGGAAAGCACGCCATTCTGCAAGGCAGAGATCGTGAGGAAGCCACTCTGGAATATAGATATGCCTCTCACACCATGAATTTATTGTTTCCGCCTTCCTTCAACAGAGAGAAAAGCAACATTGTTTTGCAGCGAGAAATGTTATACGGGGTCCACCCTGAGCCCTCGTGTAACCGGGGCCCCAAGAATTCGCCAGGTGCCCACCGAAGGTGCACCCAACGGAGGAATCTCGATCGGGTGAGGAAAGTGCATTTTCTGGGGCGAAGGGTGCCCGGAAGTAGGTTCGATCCGCTGCTATCCCTTAGGAGTGTCAGTGTACAGCCACCAGCGTAGCGGTATTCACCAATAACAACTGTACAAACCCACACATGTGACTTTCCACCGGCTTGAACTCTTGGATTGCTGCCTAGTTCAACACGAACACAGACGCATGCACACACACATACCGCGGCTTCATTGCGAGGATGACTTTAAGCGAGAATTTCTGAGGTGGATCGTGCGAGTGTAAAGAAGACGGGCATACGCACGAGGCTCGTGTCCATCGCCTATAGTGCACGCTTCTAGATGGACTGGCTGATCTCAGACACATTTTAGCCCTGCTCCTGTTCAGAAGCTTCTCCATATAAACCCCACCTTACATTTGGTGCAGTATCCGAGTAAGATCCTCTCACAGTGGAACTCCGCAGCCGCATGCTACCTCTCCCGCGATGCCTGCGGACGCCAACCACCAGGCCATACAGGCCATTCAATAAACAGGGAGAGCAAACTACGCCATAAAAGTACTGTCCATCCGCGTAGAACAAGTGCTCCGCATTTTTCCTGGCTACCCAGGCGCAAAAAAAGGACTGAACGAGGTGAACACGTTTAAGCTAATGCATACCTTGCTTGTACGCAGAGCCACTTTAAGCATCCCATGCAAAAATTTAAACATGAAAGAACAAGGCTAGGTGGAGAACAGTCTATCGCAAGCCCCTAAAACATGACTCGCGCTAGCAGTGAGTACCACTTCAACGAAGTAGATAGTCCAAGGAATGTCCGACATTTTCACAGCCATACAAAGAAGTACATCTAATCGCGAAGAAAAAACTCCTCTTAACCTCTACGGTAAGAGCGCTTTTCAACGGACTTGGGTACATGGATAGTGTTGCCAGAATCAGGAAGACAGGAGGCGTTGCAGACCAGATCAGGGCCAGCTACACAGTCGCTTCCATTCCTCCCCATTTTCGCCGCGGCCTGCACCAGGGCAGAAGGCTACCCTGAGCTAAAACAATACAACAGCGAAGTAGAAGCGAACCCGACTATAGATATGAGGACTTCGCTATCTGCTGCAACAGCAGTGCCATCGCGGCTACGGTAGGCGACGCTAATTGCGGTCAGCATGTTAGCGCGACCAAGTGGCCGATGCCATCACTGGAGTTCACACCAAGCGAACTGCAAATGGCAAACGCGAACCCACACCGGTCTCTCAAACATACTGCGCTATCCTGGAACATCGCCGGGGAGGCCGTATGCGATACTCAAACCCTCACTCAAGGCTCAATAGTGAAAAGGTGGTTTACTTTAGATATTTACAGATGAAGACTTTTCAGAATATCTACATTATAAAGGAAGTTCACCTCCCACAATATCAAAACGCATGACACTGGCGAGGGGACAAATCGACCCTATATCAAACAGCACGAGGCTGCGAATATACAACAGCAGCTCCAAAAACACTCAAGCGCTACAACGGAGTAGTGGGAGGCAGCGCTCTTTTGCGGGAGCCTGAAAAAGCAGCAAGAGATGAGTGACCGGGCGAAGATCGCCGCAGCAGCCACAGGGTCACTGCACTAAGGGCTGCACCCATTCGGGACCAATATCTCCGAGCAAAATATGTCTTGTTTTCTCTGTTAATATACTGCGCTCTCTAGAGAATATATGGAAAGAAAACAGCTCATCCAAAGTGAATGCAGATCTTGAAAATTCGGACTATTCTGTGTGTTCTGTGGTATATTAGCATGTTTCAAGAGAAAGCGCCATTGATGATTGCCCTATCTGAGCAATAGAATTGTGGCAACTTATTTCTGCTTCTGAAGACCAGCAGAGTTAGTTGGCTTACTTACATAATCTTTAGCTTGCATGAGGATCCATAGTGCACAATATTGAAAGGACACAACACGAGTTGTGTCAATTGAATAGTGCTGTATGTATCGTCATGTCGACTATCCGCTTGCCCGAACCCTGACCCTTTAGCTTGCATTCATCGATAACTTAACGGGGGCTCTCACGGAGCATTTAATAGGGGCTGATTAGACCACATGACACTTGTACCACAGCAGATAGGTGCAATTTCTTCTCCGAAAAAGAAAACAGATTTTTCTAGCAGAAACGCAAATTGTCTTCTATGTGCCTTACGACTACGCTAAAGCACATGGACATTCTGAAGACTTTGTGGAGGAGTTCCATCAAACTTTACAGATAAGTCAGGAAAGGAGACCTCTTGCTATTTATCGCAACCATGAGTTTTCTGTGGTATAGTTTTTCTTACACTTTCACGCTGTTCACAACTATTGTGCATGCTGCGTGGACAGTTGACTCACGTTGCCATCAGTCGCAATGATATGCAGCGCTTAAAGGCAAAAGGCGCTGAGACAAATCAATGAATCAGGAAAATAATCGTCACAAAACACGGCCCCTCATCCGGTCTGTACACGACGTTCATTTCATCACAAAGCCCTGGATGGATAGCAAAACAGCATGAATGCGTGCGATGAAGAAGGAAGGAAATGGAAATGTGCACTTACTCACGCTTGCGAGGCAAACCGATAACGCAAGGTTGTGTAAAAGAATGCAGTTCCAAATCTTCATCCCTCTACGTAGTCGGATGAGACCTGCAAATAAGTCAAAGGCACAAAACTAAAATAGCGCTCCAACTCTTTGAAGCGCTGAATGCGAACAGCAGGCTTGATCATGTAAAAGGAACGAAGTTTTCAGAAAAAACCCGCTGTCAGATACCGGCCTTGGCAATCCAATGATGAAAAATTTTTTTCTGTGAGTGATGTGCTAACCCACACTGGTTTTAAAACACTACTATTCCTGCTAATCTGAAAAAGTTGCTGAGAGCTTAAATTTTTCAAAGAGCATCGAGAGGAGTTGTACTTGCAGGGCTCCTGGGCATCTAAAAATGCCACACTAGTAGATTGATCAAGCCGCATAATTATTCAGTATACTGTCCAGCAAACTGAAAAACTAAGCTGTAACCAAGGGATTGAAAACAGTTTTTGATGTCGCGCTCAAACACAAAGAGCAATATACAACAGGCGTCACGGAAGGTTAACGTCGGGCATAGCGTTACACTTTTTGTCGACCAAGCTCTCCTCTCCGCCAGATAAGCAGCTTCTCGCATGTTAAGGATCGCCGAAATTTCTTTCTTTGCCATGCAATCAGGTTACGACGAATGACTTATCTCTTAGCGCTAGTAAAACAGTAATCTACATCAAACAGCGACTCAACTTTGCCAGACACACTAATATACGATAATCAGGCCATGCACTATGAGTCATTTTTAGGGGTTTGTAAGGCTGGCACCGTTTGTTTTGACTTGGTGTTTATTGACCGGCGTCTATGTTAATCGTGGTAATCTCCGCGCTTCACACGTGATGAACGCGGCGAAAGTGTCGCATTCGTCAGACTGGACAGCATGCATCTGGCACGCTTGGAGGGGGACCGCGACCGATGCTCTGGTGAATGTTTACAAGCAGCATACAGAACTGAGACAAGGTGCATTAGTAAGAGGGGAAAATATAACGCAAATTTGGTCCATTGGCAATCCTCGTACTCGAAGGCAGAGTCGGGCCATAGCAAAGATTTCTTTTTATGTATTTTACATTTATTTTACGAGAGGGGACGCGATATGTGCGGTGCTTTACCACGATCGCGACACAAGGATTCTAGCCTCAGATGGAGCCAGGCACGTTGACCGTATCCTCGAGTAGCCGTGAAGTGGGTTCATGGGGCGTCCAAAGATACCATGCGGTCAGGGTGCTGCCGTACATAGTCGTCGGTGTGTAAAAAGTATGCACGCACAAACGACAACCGAGTACCTGTATTTCCTGTAATACATGCACCGAAGAACATAGGAAGAAGAAAGAA
Organism: Amblyomma americanum; assembly: GCA_030143305.2. NCBI lineage: Eukaryota > Metazoa > Arthropoda > Arachnida > Ixodida > Ixodidae > Amblyomma > Amblyomma americanum. Next base: position 190,245 of record JARKHS020026537.1, on the reverse strand, counting down.
AAAAACGAGCGGATTTCTGCTACAGAGTTTCACCAAAGACTTTCTGCAATTTTTATACGTAGGCTTTTAGAGCTAGAAGAACTCTTTTTTTTTTACATATCATTGTCAGTGGTGTTTTTCATCAGAGTATGGTGAAGACGTGCTACTTTGCAGGCTGATTAATTAATATTGAATAGATAACAGTTTACCTATTACTCTCAAGCTCATTAATATTTTGAGGCCTGTGGCCCACTGCAGGTCACCTGCATATTAGTTTTTAGAAGTTCGAAAACGATGTTACCCTCGACGCTGTGGCCAAATACATTTTGGCTACATAGCGCCAAGATACATACGCTTTCATGAAGTTTGCAGGCAAAGCAAACTATTTAAAACACCTCCACTCACTAGAAAACAACCTATTTTGCAGGAACCATCACCACAACTCTCGTAATAGTGCTTTCAAATGAGTAACTGCTCTAAATCTAGGCGAGGTACCTTTTTTTTAAGCGATGTTTATTGCCTCAGGGCATAAAAACTATGAAGTGAGAGATGAGTAAGATGCTTAAATAAATGAAAAAAGGTGGGCTGATTTGATGAAATCAAGAACTGAACGATGATATGAACCCTGCGTCCAGGCGATATAGCAATCCGGATTGTCCGGTGAGAATCCCACTGCCAATAGGTGCCGAGTTCTCGTCAGCTTCAGCGCCGGGCAGGCGAGGTACTTAAGAAACGAACAAAAGCTAACAGTGAGCGACCTCCAGCACCTATAACAAAATACTCGAACAACCTTCTGAACAATACCAATATTCTGCGAAAATAGCACCTTATTTTAACTGGAAACTATCGTCTCAAGATAATATTTTCTGATATACCAAGGATAATAAACAGACGGAAGTAAAACCTTAGACATTTTAGCACCCGCCAGACTTGATAAGAAACACCGTCGACAGAGTGCGCATACTCTTGACCTAGATGCAAGACATGCAAAACTTTACAAAGTGACACTACTGTTAGAAGCACGGCAAGCGACTTCAGCTTCGATATAAAGACTAACGTTAACTGCGAGTCCCATAATGTTATACACATGCTTTAATGCTCCTCTTGTCAGAAACAATATATCAGAGAAAGCGGGCAATCAATGAGCAACAGATTAAATCGTCATCGAGCTGACACAGTAAGAAATTTATAGAAGGAAGTGGCGGAACATTTTAATTACCGCGGTCACAACCTCGATGAACATAAACGGTTCATTCTTCAAGAATGTTTCAAATCTAGAAGGGACAGAAAGTACAGAGAGGCATTTCTAATCGACAGAAGGAAAACCTTTCAACCAACAGTGATTAACGTAGGCAGAGAAAACTTAGAATCTCTCAGGTACATTCCGGCAATAGCGTAATTTTTCAACGAAGTCTTGCACATGGTCGGAGCAATTACCAACACTTTATACCCCAGGTTTATCACTTCTTTCACCCTACCCTCCTTCCACCCCGACCCGTCCTTTGCCCCCTCATTGACAATCTTTTTCTCTCACATCTTTATTCAATTTTAACTTTAACTTGCGCCATGCTTCTCTTGCCATCATTTCTCAGGAACACTTGGCTTCCACATTCCTTTCCACACCCCCCCCCCCCCCGCTTAATTCTTTCATGCTTTCTCTGAACTTGCCCCCGTGTTTTCAATCTTTATTAATTTTTTCGGCATTTCTTTCCGCTATAGTGACGAATTCCCCATCTGAATTTGTGAGGTAAACTCAGCTTGTCATAACAAGCTACCTGTCGCAGCTAAACATGCAGCCTTTCAAGTCTACGCTCACAATCTCTACACGCTCCACAAGCCTCCGATTCCTTTCTGGTAAGCTGACCTTTTTCATTTCACAGTTTTGAAGGTCAGCCGGTTCATCAACTTTGGCACCTATCATGCCTGAACAAGATTCACCCTCTCCATCCTAACACCATACCCTCTTCACACCCTCCTCCCGTCATCGGGCCTTCCTCCTCGGAGGGATGACTCTATTTAAACCCTGCCAATGATGAACGCTTTTCCAGAAAAATACAAGTCCTCTGGTCGAAACGTTGGGAAGCACCTTGAGTTTTCCCTCCTTTGTTTACTCTGCAATTATCAAGAACCATCTGACCAACCTCTCTCTACCATGGACTCAAGTCAACCGAATATGCAGAACAAGGTAAGCCTCTGCCCCTTCTTTCACTGGCACATGTAACTTTTTTAGGTGATGGTCAGTACAAACACACAAAAATCAGTTTCCTCCCGAAGAACATGCACCGCACATTATGTTTCAGGAGGAAAAGGAGGAAGAGAAGGAGGAAAGGCGGGGAGGTTAACCGGATGAATAACCGGTTTGCTACCCTGCACTGGCGTAAAGGGGTGAGAGGATAAAAGGATGAAGGAGAAAAGAGCGTAGCAGGAAATTGAAGTCACTATGCGAAGTCACAGCGTTTGGTAAAGTCACAGCCTATGGTGCAGGCCAGAAGCCCTCAAGAAGCGGAGCAGTGCCTTGGAGGCCTTCACCGCCGACGATCGCCGCGGCCAGTGGCCGAGAATCTCCATTTCCGTCAGCAGGCGCGGATCTAGACGTTCCAGTGCACGGCAGAGAGACTGTCTTTCGGCGCTGTAGGTAGGGCATTCACAAAGAGTTTGGGCTACGGTCTCATCAAACCCGCAGATGGCACGTGCACTACTATCAGCCATACCGATTAAGAAAGAGTAATGCTTGGTGAAAGCTACACCAAGCTACAGGTGACACAGCAAAGTTACTTCACATCGTGGTAGGCCGGATGGAAGCGGGAGTTTCGCATCTGGGTGAAAGGTTTTTAAACGAGAATTCAAAAGTTGGCCTCAATTCAACGGTTTCAGAGCGGAGCCAAAACCCAAGATATAATGAAACTGATAGCCGCAGCCCCACAGGACATAACGCACTTCAGCATTCACTGCGGGCCTAGCGACCTGAAACACAGCACTCCGAAACAGACTATTCAGGCCATGAGAACGTTGGTACACGAGGTCCATGCAAACAGACCAAACACGAAAGGGACCCTGACAACCGTGCTCCGTTGGGTAGTCAACAAACATTACATGCATATTTACCAATCACATCAACTGTCAGCTAACACACAGGATTCATTAAAGTAAGCAATGTCTTGCTTGACACGAACACGTTCGAAAAGACGTTGAAATCATCCACCACACTGAGATTCGTTATGACCCTGAGGCACACCTGGCCAGAGATGCACTCAATCCCAGTTTCAGAAGCGTCCAGGTAACTGCAATCAACAATAAGTATAGGATAAGAAACATATTTAAGCGGACGCAACAGCTCACACCTACTCCCTCTGCAACTCTGACCAGGGCTCATCAGCAGACCACTCACGAAGGCGACAACATCCAGGAACGCCGACCTACGCATTCAAAGGCGCACACTAGCTCCCAGACAGACGCCAACGCGAACCTTGCCACCGACACCAGCACACAGCAGAAGTCCCCTAAACACGTAAAACCCGTCATGAGGTCCGCTCAGAACAGGCGCGAATGACTCAAAACTGGAGCACTAACCTTCCCGAGAAAAAAGGACACTTTCAAGGCTGCCAGAAAACTAGCCACCAAGTAAACCAACTACAGATTCCATTTATATACTTACACGTCCTACTAGCAGCATGGAACAATTCCCGAAAGACTTAAGTTTATGTCAGGTGATCCCGTGGTGCGCTTCGGCGTGAACTCAGCACACGATCAAAAAGATTTGAGGTGACGCATCCCTTTCCGTCATAGCTATTTTAAGAGAACATTGTGAAGGACAGCGAAATTCTCTTAAAGACCAAATTAGTAATATAGTATTGAATTCGCACGAAAAACAGGCACTAGCAGTGTTTATGTCGAGGAAGTAACGTAAGCTTCACGTTATACAACAGCGCAAACATATTCGAGATAAACTTCTTCTAAAAAGGGAGACGTCTAGACAGCTCAACAATCGCCCTTCAATTTTTATTCAGTCCGAAAATACGCCGTTGACACTGCAGGGCCGTGACAGCAATTTAATCGATATCTTAGAATCCTTAAATGATAGAGAGAAAAAGATTATGAAGCGTGGATTCACGTTTTCCACAACTAACAATAATTTCAACCAGTATGAAGTTCACCGATATGCCACAGAATTTTCGCTTAGAATGCGTATTATGAAATACTTCACCGAGAAACGAAAAATGCAATTTCTCACAGCCTCTAACACGTGGTCAACTCGTGTCACATCAAACGGAAGTGGCCAGCTTTAAATAAATCGCTCTCCGAGCCCAGACCACGTGGACACAGAACGCGGAACAGAGTCCCGAAATAGAGTTGTGAATTAAATCTGTCTCCAAAGAAATTATAGCAAAAACAAAGCCAGGACCACCTGACCGACCTCTCTCTAGAATGGTCTCCAGTACATGCAATTCTTCGAAGTAGCCCTTGCTATTTCCTCTCCCTCCTGCCTAAATCGGCGCGTCTACTCCCTGACATATAATTGACGGAATCCAACAATCACCGGCCCCAAGGCGCGTAGCAGAGGTCGCTTTTTTTTAATTATGCTTTTCGTCAATGGAAGTTTCATAAAAGCACAAGAGAAAACAAACTGCGTGCCGCTGGTGGGATGCGAGCCCATGACCTCCGAATTTTGTGTCCGGCGTTCTATCAACTGAGCTACGGCGACGACTGTCGAATCTCCTTCTTTTCGTAGACATTTATGTGTAATGTAACAAAACCTTGAGAGTGTTCACCAACGCCAACCTCGTCCCATTGCGGCGGACGTAGTACGACCGGTGTTACAGCGATTGCCACGTTGAAACGTGGTCGAACTGTAAGGGCGGAAGCTGTGCGAGAACCCTTTTATGCTACCTACAGCTTCAAGACTGCTAGATACAAGGCCCTCGATAAACTATGGTGCTCATTACGACACACATGAAGGAAGCGCCAACAGTCACCGAAAACAAGGAGCATAGGGGACATCTTTTCTTTTATTTGTAGTTTTCATCAATGGGACACACAAGCAACTTTCCCTGGCGGAGTCCCACCACCTAAGACGCGTTAAAACATTCACTTTCCTTAGTCTCCATCATTTACATCACATTCGCTCGACACTATTCGCAGCTACACGCCCATAGCATGGTGACATTCCTACATTCACACACACGTTGCATGGACATGCGTGGCTAAACCCAACCATCAAAGCCGCACAACGCGGCGCTGAAGTACTGGGAGATGACGCTCGCCAGCGGCGCCCTGGAAGACCAGGAGGCACTGTTCGCCATCGCCAAAGCGCCGGATGAAGCCACCGGAGTGCTGGACTGAATACGCCAGCTACAATCCGCTCCGGCATCTTTATACACAATAAATGTTTATTCTCTCTCTCTCCGTCTGTTCCGAATTATTAATCATGTACTATGTTTTTCAAGTGGTATAGTGTGTCATTATATCATTTACAGCACATTTTTTATGATCACCAAGATTTAATACAGCAATTATCCGTGAGCATAAATCTGGGATGAAACACTACTTGCTTTCAATGTTGCACAGTAACGCAATCCGTGGCTTCGCAAGTTTCAGGAAGGTATACATTGAGAGGAGGTTTGATTTATCAAACTTTACCGGGATACACCAGATTGACAAACCAAGTTCTCTACAAAGACAGTGCTAGCACGAGTCGACAAACATTGACCTGTCTTTTATCGCCAATTGCAAAAATCTGGCCCTAGTATGAGGCTGTGCAGTGGCTCCATGGAATTCGAGAACGTCAAGTGCAATGCATTGAGCCAAACGCCAGGAGCTCAGGTCAAACTACACACGGAAGTTAAAAAAATATCGGGCTCTGGAATGAAGTAGGCCCAGGGAAACCAGGTGTAGATAGGTGACCAATGGAAAACAGACAGTTTTTTAGACGAATCTGATTTTTTAGACGAAGTGATTAGATGTGCCATATGCGTCGCCCCAAAAGCACAAAATATAGACCTCGTAATCATTTTCTCACGTTAGACCGTAGAAGCGGCAATGTAACGGCGCACGGTTGATCCTCCGGTGGTGGAGTTGGTATCCTTCACCGAATTCAAAGAGCCGTGATCGAAGAGGTCTGTCGGGCAATTCTTGCATAGGTTAGGCTTCTTGGGCACTCAAGAATTTGTGGCTGGGATACGTCGTTCAAAAGCAAGACGGCCGGAAGGACTCTTCAAAGCTGTTCCAAGATTTGTTGGAGAAAAATAGAGTGGACTTTGCAAGGCTCCCAAGCCAGTCTCCTGACAGTATCGAATAGAACTTATTTAAACCTGCTTCCCGTATCGTCCGCCGGGAAAAAAGCTAGTTGCGCTGAGGGGAAATTGGACCTGCTACTGCGAGGGGGGGGGGGGGGGGGACACTGATTTTTTTATTTATAGCTTCTTGGCATCCCTACCTTCAAGGTGCCAAGAATTGATCGACGCAGAATACTTGAGTGCGAAATGATGATGGCATTGGCTTGTATTCGTAAGGCAAACTTGCAAATGCCCTTAGCGAAACCAGCCAAAAATTCACTTTAAATTTATCTATTAATTTCTTATTAATTTTGCGTTTTTCTTTCCCTATGCATAAATTTTATTACGAATGTTTTATAAGTATGCTAGGAATAATATTTTGAACATATAGAATTGCATCAAAAATACATATTCTGTCCGCTTAGTGTATTGATTATACATCAAATATATACTACAAATATACAATTATGCATTAAAAATATACAAAAATATACATTATATACCTTAAAAATATACTAAATATATACAATTAATACATTAAAGATATATGAACCTCGGCTCGGTTTAAACAAGAGAACGAGTAGGATTCACCGGAAAATACTTATCAATGTTGTTAACATCAGAAGCAATGACTGAACTGGTTATAAGCATCAAGACACAGACAATCCCAGAGAAAACGCGTTGTCATCAAGAAGTGTACGACAATAGAAGGTCACCTGACGGGGCCTGAACGAGAATACGTTGCCACACAAGCAAATGCAGACGGAAAGTGACGTCAGCAAACAGGAACTGCTCCGATAAGCTTGGTATTTGGCTCGGTTTATATATACCCCCCAGAGGACTCACATTATCTTGCCCGGTGAGGCGCTTTTTGCGCAAAGACTGTGGGCCCCCAAATTGTCGCATTATCGCACAAGCGTCGGTGTGGGCGCTTTCGAATCGACGGTATATCTAGAACCGAATTGCTAGTCGTAACTTGCGTCAGGCATCGTCATGAGGCGAACTGTCAAGCACCCAATACACAGGCGTCTATGGGAGCCGGTCGGCTCTGCCAGTCGGGGTCCTTTTCGCTGACATGTTCGGGGCCGAAGGTGCCTATTGCGTCATTGCCGGTATAATGCTATCACGCTGTCCACACGTAATTGAATAAGTGGTGATTCTCTTCCTACTAGAAGTTACCATAAGCGAATGGACGACAGAAAAGGGAGAGCTGTCACTGTTCCCGGAAACGTGATTTCGAGCACTAGGTTGTTCTACGGCAGCATGAAGTGCGCTGCAAATATGTTGACGCGGACTACCCATTTGTAAGAATTGAAGGATACTTTGCACGAATTAATTTCGTATTTACGAAAGTACACTTTAAAAGCATTGGCAACACGTCATTTCCTGAAACACGATTTAGAGCACTAATTGTTAAATGGCAGCTTGCAGTGTGCTGCAAATACGTTTACGGGGACAGCTCATTCGTTAGAATTGAAGAATACTTTGGACGAATTAATGCCGCATTTGCGAAATTACATTTTCAATACATTGCCAACCCGCAAAGGTCATTTGCAGAAACGCGGTCTCGACCACTAGATTGTTCTACGCCAGCTGAAAGTGTGCTTCCTATATGTTTAAAAGGACTGGTCGTTTGTTGAAGTTTAAGTGTACTTCAGACTAATTGATTTCAAATTTATGAAAGTCCACGTTTAATACGTTGACAATAGGCTAAAACCGCATACATATTTTTTCATGTGTTTGACACGTGCTCGACACATGCTTTAATTGACGCATACTTCGGACGAATTAATTTCATATTTACGAAAGCACACTTTTAATACATTGACAATATGCTTAAACCGCATGCATATATTTTTACGCGTTCTAAGCGTGCACGAAACATGATTTAAGCGGCGTATGCTTCAGACGAATTGATATCATATTTACGAAAGTGCACTTTTAATGCATTGACAATATGCTAAAACCGCATGCGTATTTTTCCCGTGTGTGAAACGTGCTCGAAACAAGCTTTAAGTGACGAATACTTCAGACGAAATAATTTCATATTTACGAACGTACACTTCTAATACATTGACAAGATGCTGAAACCGAATACATATTTTTCTTGACGTATTTAAAACGGGCTCGAAGCTTGCTCTAAGTGAGGTATATTTGGAACATTTGAAGAATATATTTCGAATGCCAAGCATAAAATTTCAGGAACCTATTTCCGGCATATTTTTAGTGCATTCATGAATACAAAATATGTTTAAAATAAATTATAAATATCCCTCCGTATATTCTAGACATATTAGTTTTCAATAAGAGTGGTGCTTCATTTTGAAATAAAAACTCAGGTTATGGCCGATAAGCTCAGCGTATCAGTAAATTTGTTGCGGAAAAAATTGCGGCTTAATATCAGGATAGATAGCGGTAACAATTGCGTAAACTTTGATACTGTTTTACCATCAAGGTTACGCGCTAGTTTTATCGTGGCCATAAATATAACTTCGAAAAGCTGAAATATATCCTTCCATTTAGTACTATCGATTAGAAGTAGTAGTGGTGCGACAACGAGCCTTGTGGGTACGCCATGAGACGGGTGTGCCAACAGTTAATTAGGTTAGCCAGTATATACTGGGAGCTAATAAAAGAGAAACTCCTCCACGACGCAAAAATATTAGGATCCAGTTGAAGTTTGCTTAATTTTAATAACATATGGGATAGATAATTGGTGAAACGGCTTAAAGGTTGCTAAAGTATGTAGTGAATAATACATCCCAGTCAAAGACGATGTAGAGCAGATCGCCTATTGATGGAAGTTGTATCTAACATGAATAATTCTTTTTGAAATCATGTTCGGAACTAATTAAAAGGAATGGTATTAGAGATGGAGGAAGATATAGGACGCTAAGATATGTCGAAACTGACACGGGACAGTGGTCGAAGGCATAGGTTTATAGCTGACAACAGTGCGGTTGTCACGAAATTTATGGTTAAACCACCTTTTACGCCATCCAGTCATCAGAGACCGGACCCGTGGACAACAGCTCCTCCAAGACCTTTCATTAAATGACTGCCGCATAAAGTTTTCTGTATTCTACTTATTAAGAGGTTATGTTGTAATGATCAAAGAAGAACTTTTCTGGTCATAAATTTATACTTCCATGCCAGCTAGATTAGCAGTAACAAACGGCCTTTGAGAAAACAAGCAATGGGTGATGCGCTGACAAGAAACATCCAGATGGTTGAAAAACGACGCAGCGAAGACATTAACAGTAGAAGCACACTGTTCGCTAGATAATGGCCCACAATGGAATCAGTTATTAACAGTCACATCACTCCCACTGGCTTATACAATTTGTGGAAACGGTTGTAGATTGGTGTGCAGCAACTAAGGAAGCTTGCGTTTAGTGAGCAAACTCTTCTGTTCACTTAAAGGGGTGGAGACACCAAATTTTTGGTTGGCGTGGTCTTTGTTTCAAACGTTGCGTATTGCCCCAGGACGCGTGATACACTCTGCGCAATTCTTATAAGTGCTATAAATAATTTATTATTGGATTATTTATTCTGACCGATTTCGGTTTCGGTTTCTGAGCGCCGAGGTGTGCTGCGACGTCACGATCAGGGAAGAGCAGCAACCCTGGTCACATGGGCCCCAAAAGTTGTGACGCACGTATAGCTGCGTCGTCTGCTCTGGTACACATGCTGTGCATAGCAGCGCCTTTCGAAATCATATGTCGACAAACTTGGTCGGTACAGCGATGTGCTGAGAAAAGCCAAGCGAGGGAGGACCGACACTGAGTCCTGAAACCAAGCGGCTCGCTACGGCCGATCTCAGTCGCCATACCGCGTATGCCAACGCGATTTCTGCGTTGTATTTCACTTGCCACTCGGATGCCAATGCTCGGCGGACGTCTGTGTCGGTGGCCCGTAGCTGACCCTGGTCACATTACAGCGACACGATGCCTCACTTTTCCTACCGACCAATGCCCGTCTCTGTCCTCACTTCGCGCCGTCTGCGCATCCGCGCTGCGAGAATGCTGAGGGTCCCGTGGCTGCTGATTGCGATATCTGCCGCTAGTTTAGCAAACAGTCCATGTATTCGCTAAATGAAAGCTTCCAGACAATTGTACAGGGTTCAGAATTAACCGCACGGTTACGTAACTCCTCCAGGAATGCGCCCATGACGATACTGCATCTCGGCGCTACTTTTGTTTGGATATCTGCATCCTTGTACAGGCACCAATTGCGCGTTAGTTCGGCAAGAATTGCAAGCAGCGTTCCACTTAGGTTAAGCAAGCTCATCTCTTTTGGGCCGGTTGTGGGTTTACTTGTTTGTGCAGTGCGATAACTTTGCATGAATCGCCGAAGAATGCCGGCGCCAGCCTGCGGAATGCTTCATAGCCAAGTTGTTGACAACGCAGGACCGGCGTTTCTGACTCGTTGTAACTCCCTTTTTGCTTTTTCTGATGTGTTCAGTACTTGAATTAAAATTGGTTTATCTAGAGGTATGTTCTGCAGCCATTTGAAATAAATAAAATGGATTAATTTTTTGCCCTCAACCGACGCCGACGACTGTAGCTGCCGCCGCGGGCGCTTGCAGCATTGACCGAGACAGGGTCTAACCGCCTAGCGGCGCTTCCCACTTGATGTATTTGCTTCCTAAGATGTAAACAATCCTCGATTTAAGGTCACTGTTGTAAAAATCTACGCTCGATAACCATATGTATCCGCTAAATCTTGTGAACTCGCTCTCCACAATCGCCGACATTGCACAGACGAAGCCGGCGGACTCGCTAGGCCTATTCGTATTTCAGGTGAGCCGAAAGGTGAACATATGAAATGTAGTCGCTCGTTTCGCTTATTCGTATTACGGCGAAGGTGCTGACAAGAGAGTCATCGTCTCATCGACGTGAAGGTTTCGCTCGGCCGCCCATATAAGGTGCCGGCTGGTGCGTCAGCAACGGCATACATGCTCATGAGCCCACCGACAGCTGAGTCGCCGAAGTAGCGCTTCGCCGTTCATAATACGCCACGTTACTGTGTTGTGATGTCACTGCTATTCACTGATATCGTTCCCACTGCTCTACATCACCAACTTTAGCGCTAGCGATGGGCCTCCATCGTGAGAAAGAGCACTTACAGACTCTTTGAAGATCAATTCAAATATATTTCAAGCGCTTGTTGCGTCCAATACTTCGCTGTGGGTGGCCTTACATACAGAGGAAGCCAATAACAAGCTTACTATAGCCTCAAAATTTGATTTTCCAACCCATTTAAAGCACGAGAAGAGGAAATATATTCTGAATGACAGGCCTGCCATCGCTCTGGCGGGTTAGACAGTTTACCTATCCAGTATTAGCAAATCTTTCTCTCTGTTAGTCTTCAAAGATGAATTCATTACCATAATTATTTAGTAAGTTTAATTATCCACGAGAAACTTTTTTTAGTAAGTTCGGCGACATTATTTCGTACATATTTCATCATCATCATCATGAGCCTTACTAGGCCAACTGGAGGGCAAAGGTCTCTACCGTGAGTCTCCAATTAACCCTGTCCTTTCCCAGCTGCGGCCACCGTACCCCACAAACATCCTATTCTCCCCCTCCAACCAATGACTAGCGTTTATCTTGTCTTCGCATTAAATGCCCTGCTTAAGCCCCTTTCTTCATCTATAGATTTCGACTGGGACCTCATTACTCCGCGTTTATTCGCGCACTCACTCTGCCCTCTTCCGGTCTCGTAGCTCCACATTAATCATTTTTCTTTCCATAGCTCACTGCGCAGTCCTTATTGTAAGCTAAGCACTTTTCGTTAGCATAAATGTCACTGCTACACATGTGATTAGGGTTAAGATACAGCTGTTGTATACTTTTCTCTTTACAGATACTGGTAAACTGCTAATTATGATCTGAGAGAACCTGTCAAATGCGCTGTGCCCTATTCTTATTAGAAGTTATTTGCCTCTGGTGATCCGGATAAGAGGTCATTACGTGCCCTAAGTAGACTTATTCCCTTACAACTTGGCGCACCTCGCTTCCAGTAGTGAACTGCGGTTTCCTTGCGAGACAGTTGAGCATTAGTCTTCTACATGTTAACTTTAGATCCACCGTTGTGCTCTTCCTGGCTAACTCGATCATGCTTTTCAGTTCATCTACTGAGTGACATATAAACGCAATATCATCGGCGAATTGCATATTATGTAGATATTCTCTAATAACTGTTATCTCCATTTGCTTCCTGTCCAGGCCTCAGAACAGCTGCTGTAAAGAGGCGGTGAATAGCATTGGCGACATCTTGTCTCCCTGCCTGACACGCTTTCTTATTCTATTTTTTTGGTGATTTTAAGGAGGACCCTATGGTAGCAGCGCAATCGTTATAGACATCTTCTAGTATTTTCACATAACTCTTCTGCACTTTGATTCTGCAATTGCTTCATGACTGCTGAGGTTTCCACAGACTCAAATGCCTTTCACGTAATCAACGAAAGCTATATATAGGGATTGATTATATTCTGCGCATTTATTTACCACCTGATTGATTGTGTGAATAATGTCCGTTTTTGAGTATCGTTCACAAAAGCCTACTTGATCGTTTGGTTGACTGAAGTCTAAGGTTGTCTTGATTCTATCAGCGATTACTTAAGCAAAAACCTTGCAGCCACCGGACAGTAAGCTGATCGGTCGTATCTTTTCAAGTCCTTGACTTCTCCGTTCTTATGAATTACGATGTTTGCGTTCTTCCAAGCTTAGGGTATACGCTCGAGGTCATAAGGCACCGCATGTACAGGATGGCTAGTTTTTCTAGCAAAATCTCCCCTCCGTCCTTCAACACATCTGCTCTTACCTGATCCTCGCCAACTGCTTTTCCCCTCTGCATTGCTCCTAAGGCTTTTCTTTACTACACAGTGGTATGTCCCATTGCTGTGCTCTACTGTCTCTCTCGTTAACGTTCTGATTACATTCGCTACTGCAGAGATTTCAATAGAACTCTTCGGCTACTTTAACTATCTTATCCATATTTCTAATGACACTGCTCTCCTTCTCCCCTAAACACATGTATCTGCTTTTTACCTATGCCTTGATTCCCCTTGAATGCTTTCAGGCTACCTCTGCTCTTTAGAGCATGCTCGATCGATTCTCTCCATGTTACCCTTCCTAATGTCGGCTACCTGGCGCTTATTTATTTACTTTGATAGCTCTTCCAGTTCTCTTCGGTCTCTGTTAGACGCTTTCATGCTTTTGCGTTTCGTCACCTGAAATAGGTTGCAGGTATCTTGTTGAACTGTCCTACCGCCTATTTCTCGTGCTTCCATAGCTGTTGCAGCCCACCCTTCAAGCGGCAAGGAACATAGTTGCGTGCATAAGGATTTGAGCTAGGCTTTTATAAAGCAACAAAATTTTACTATCATTTTGTTTAACTCTGTTTCATTTTTACCAGTATGTATTCAAAGCTATCCAATAGCTTTAAAACTGTGAAATCGATCACGGCAAAGCTTTTATATTTGATAATTTTGTTCACTACAAACAGAAATTAGAGGAGTAGTTTTGATAGCAAATTTTTTAGTGAAAGCAGGAGGAATTACCTGATACCCGTGGCATGCCAGAGTGCCTCCGAGGCTGCTCCTGTTTCGACTAAATTAGGCGCCTTTTCATGTAATCTGCTCTCTGTAATCTGTTTTCATGTAATCATGTACTCTGTAATCTGTTGGTATCAATATGCGCGCTTCTGTGTGACACATTGTATGGAATGTGTGACGTGTCGTCGACTAAGCTTCCTGAAAACAAGCCGGAGTTATGTTTGATCGAAGCCTGATTGTTTTAGTCCACCCCGTAACAACTGTTTCTCTTCTCATTGTAATCTTGTAGTCCGCTTGCGATTCCACTACCTGCCTCAGGTTGCTGCAAGTTGCAGCAACAGCAAGTTGCTGCTTGCCTTTGACGACCTGAGCACGATGGTCATAATCTATGGCTAAAACGGAATATCTCTTCTCGAGCCAAATCATAAACGCTTGTAGTTACAAAGCGCTAGCTAAAAACTTCACCCACCTAGCGTCCAAAGACCGCAGTAAACTTCAAGCATCCACGACTGTGCTACCACAACGTGCAAATAACTTGTGCCTCGCGCCTCGCGCTAACATGGTCACATCAGATTAGCTGTCGCGTTTGCAACAAGATTCCGCCAAACGTTTTAAAACGACTCTCAAAAAAGCATTCTGAAGTGAATATGATGGCGTTTACCCTGCGTGCCTGCAGAGTCGCAGCAACGCAGTTATGATGAAACTACCTGCCGTAACGAGGCACATCAGTCACTTTGGGGCATGACCATGAATGCAGTCAAGGTGGAGCGTTTTGACCCGAACGCTATGCACATGGAAAAGGCAAGAGCCACAAAAGTGCAGCCCTATATAACTTGAAAAAAAAAAACCAGTCACAAAAGACAAGGGACAAGAGAAGGAGTGTACACGCCACAACTCCTTCTCTTGTCCCTTGTCTTTTGTGACTGGTTTTTTTAAAGTTACTATGAACCAACTGGCCCGCATTTCAACCCTTCAGCCCTATATAGCCTCACTGGATAAGACTCCTGCGTTAAACGTCCTGAGGTTCACTTTCCAAGGCGGGCATTTCCCCATCCATACATCCTTACCACAATACCCTGAATGCCATTTTGGCCATTGGCTCTCCAGCTGCTCGTAGCTTAGTGCCGGGCCTAATTTAGTATTCATTTAGGAAGTCGTGGACTGAGGATTCAACGTCCCCGCATGATGCTCACAAATTAGACGGCGTGAATCTGAAAGGCATGAATAAAGTTTGAGACGAGGAATCCTGCAGCGCAACAGCGTCACAGAAGCCTCACATTGCCTTGAAGCACATGAACGAAATTTCCACTGGAATTTTAAGTATTCATAGTCCGCTGTTGCGAGGATAGGCTCATGGCTCAGATTCCGGTGTATTTGGAAACGTTCATAACGGGACGTGGTCAGCAGGATAATATATGGAACGACTTTGGCAACATGCCCATTGATGGCTGCTTTCGCTAAGAAATCGGCCATCGATTTTGAAGTAATGCCACAATGTTCTGGAATCCATTGAAAACGCACTTCTTGCACACGAAGGGGCAAAAAGTACATTAGGGATCGGTACAAGAGGCTAGTTCCCAAACTTGCAAGCGCTGCTGACACTGAGAAACTGTCCGAGAGAATGATTACAGGAGAATTATATATCGGAGAACTTTTTGAAGGGCCAAATCAATAAGGAGAAATTCAGGATCAAGAATTGGCGTATTATAAAGGACCCTGATAGAATAACTGCGACATATCTGCGAGTTTTCGACTTTTTTTATCTTCTAAGCGTTTCGTAATTTTAGAAGTTCCAAGACTCAAGCTGAGCGCCTTCTGCGCGCGGCGCTGATTATCTAGCTGTATGACGTTGTGCGCTATCAAGATGAAAACGGCGGAATACTGACAGAAAATGATATACTCACCAGGCCGCGACAGCTTCAGCATCAATATTGAAAGAAAGGCTTAATTCTTTCATCCGCAGGACAGGATAAAAACTAAATTCATGACACCTACTTTGTGTCACTCTTCCGGGACCGACGGTTCCAAAGTGTACGAATCAAAGGTTTTTGTGACAAGAGTAAAAAGCGTTCTCTTCCTGGCGTACTTTCTTCAAAAAACTAGTACGCAAGTGCAGGATGCTGATAAGCGCAGCAGGCTATATAGCACTGTGGAGCTATGGACTTGGAGAGTATCTGAATAATTCATGTCCGAGAAAGGAACATCACAAAAACAGCTCCTTGTCCCAATCGACAATTTATTCTTCCCATCTCCAATGTATTTGCAATAATTACAAAATCTAGCTTCAAATCGCGTTCGCCCAGAATAAAGAGAAAAGAGAACATTAATTATTGTCTAATTTGCAGCAGTCAGTATAATGTCATTCATCCTTCAAGCATAAAGCCCTCATGACGCCTTTTTATTATCTGTGAAGTTGTTTCCTCTGTGCCACATACTAAAAATCTACCAGGCTGCACTAATGTCTTTACGACGAATAAACACCATTAGATATATATCCTGCGGCCCTCCCCTCTTCCAGACGCGCATGTAAAGGTCCCTTCAGTTTAAAGGTAGTACGAACAAAGCTTGAACAATAACTGAGCGGCTACACCATAATTATGTATTTCAGGCATACTAATTTTCTAACAAGACTTACATCCGGTGTCTTAGTTTCAGAACGTAATTTCACCATAATTAGACAAATAAGAAAAAATAATCTTTTTGGGCGAAATGGATTTCCCTTTCATACTGGAGGGAGCTATACAGTGTCTGCAAAAGTAACACGAAGAAGGAGAGTGGAGAAAAGCTTGTCCCGGCGGCGCGATCTCAGCGAATGTGCATGCATACCTCAGGGAAGCAAGTGGCATATTCGCCTCACCTGGATTACAGATTTTATTTTCGCCACATAACCAGTCCGGACGAAGCGTAGCATCTGCCTTGCAGTGGCGACAGTCTTCTGTTGAGTGCTGCGGGGTTATAACGCAGGTTATAGCGCTCTTAGGTCATCGCAGTCCTAGATAAGAATACAACGACAGCCGACGCGGTATGTGTTTTGACAGTGATGCTCAGATTTATCAGCGATGACTTTCATTGGAGCTGCTTGTTTTTGTAGTCAGAACTACACTACGCTACCCACTCGAGCGTTTCGCCGTGAGCTGGAAGGCTGATAGCGCGCATGCGCGAAACCAGAGGAACAGCAGGTGCGCGGCCATTGACGTCAGAGTTCGCCGCCGCCGCCCGCGAGTAGCCGCGCCAGCCTGACCACGCCCGCCGGCGCCACGCGCAAATGCGCATACGCGGCAACCGGAGAAGGGCAGCAGGTGCGCAGCGCAAGACGTCAGAGCTCGGCCGCCGCCGCGGCTGCATGTGGGGTGGGGTGGATAAAGTGCATATGTGCGGCTGTGCGTATGAAAGCTGAAGTGATACAACTCGGTGTGGTGATTTCAATAGGAAACATGACTATCTTAGTCGATACATGAAATAGAAGTTTGATCTTAATTTAGCTAGCGATCCTCGCATCCATACATACGCAGTGGGGAATTACCGTAGACCTTGTGTATTAAGAGGAACCAACCAGTCTAAATGCTGTGTAGGCAGCATTGAGACAACTGCGTGTTACTTTACCGATCATCGGGCACTGTTTATCTCTGTCAAAACAATTGAATAAATAAACAACGTGTTTCACCGAATACTTCTTCAATGCTTAACATTATAGTCACAGCAACAAGCACTACAGCATCCGTATCCAGGGGGGAACTGCAGCTCTCGCTGACGTATATCCTGGCATAGCTGAGCTAAGCCACTGCGAATTATTTAAATTGACGTCCAACATATTTATGCCTGTCAGCGCAGCTTTGCGGTAGCAGGCCACAATATTGTGCGTGGTCCAACAGTAGCATGTATGCGCATAAGAGTTGCACGCAACGCCTGCTTTGTGAGCTGTTCTTTTGATCGACAGGCGATCTCGAGCCGAACTAGTGAATGATCAAATTCTCGCAATCAAATTCAACTCGGCAAATTTATGGCAGCGGCACCACCAGCAACAGTAGCTTGGACATCGCTTAGACTGGCAGCAAACGTTAATATGAACGACTGGAGCCATTTAATTACATTACTGAAAAAAGAGCTTCGGCGTGACTTCGGCGCCTGCGGGAAACGTCAGTGCGTTGGCAGCACGACGAGATAGGCGGTGACCCGTGTCAACGGAGACTACGTGGCGGGCCTAAATTGCTCACTGTCGAAGTGGAAGTCCTCTGGGACTTCGGATTGTAGGGGATCAGCAATGTTTCGCCTAAGACAGGTACAGCGGACTTCAGCAAACCGGCGTTACTCGATCTACTAGGGAAATCTTCGACACGCTTTGCACAGGTGGTGGCTTGCTCTTACTATGACTAAAATTGACCGTGCTTATGGAAAGGAATGTGTCATTACTGGCAGCACTATTATGGATGTCCTGGGATGTGTAGACGTCACAAACTTGTAATAAAGGAATCAACGAGATAAACTTGTGTCAGCCAAGAAAACAACGAAAAGAGGAGGAAACTCGTACGTTAACTAGCTGAAATGTTTGAAAGATGCGTAGATACAGAATCAAAAGAGCACTATTTGATTGCAACAATGAAACACATGGTATCTTTGAAACGTACGCCATTCATTTGCAAGTAACGTTTTGATGGTTAACTTTAAATGCAAAGAAATTGAACTGTGAACATGAGTAAAGGCATAAAATAAAAGCCAATTTGTTTAAGCAGGTCGAGGTTGCTAGCACTGCTCTGCAAGTTCTTTATTTGTGATTAAATTGTATGCTCAGGCAGAGTTTTTTGTGGCATAAATTTGCGGCCCAAGAAACGGCTTCACCACGGTAGGCATCTAGAAGACCGCTAGGAGCTGAATTTGAAACGAATTGACTTGAGATGAATTGCTAAGATGTCCTGTTATTCTGCGTGTCGGTTTTTTGTGTAATGCTGAAATGTACGGGAGTCTCATCGCTGCAGTATGATAAAAAGTATTCAGATGTGAGCAAGCCCATGGTCATTACCAACTCAATCCCACATTACAAAATTGGCTCTAGCCAGGCTATATTTATTTTAATTCTCCTCATTTACTTAGAAGCAGTCTCAGCAGTATTAAAATGCACGAGAACTGCAGCTCCCCATGTTGCTTCAAAAGTTCAAAGAAGCTTCGAAAATTAGTAAACGCAGTGATCAGAGCCGAACGGGCGTATTGTGACATTTGGATCGTCGATTTGTCATGAATGTTTTTGCTTCCACCGATAATAGGCGCAAAACTGGCGGTTGTTGATAAAATACCAAACTTCATTTTAGCTGCTGCTGAAACGAAAGTACCTGCCAAGAGGTGCACAAAAACAGACAACTTTGAGGCGTTTCGCCGACGCCGTAAACGCCGCTTCACCTTTGTCGAGACATGACTGCGCAAAGCTTACCTGGCGAACCACTTCTGTGTTTGAACACGCTCGTGTCTGCTAGGTCACGTGACAAGAGAAGGATGCTCCCTCCGTGCATTTTCTGCGTCATGTGAAAGGCAGTCCTGCCAGGCAACTATGAGCCATAGTGTGCAGGCATTGGCTTAGAGGCGCATCTCTTTTATTTTCATTTATTTACCCCAAAATATCACGTGGGCATTGCATAGAGGGGGAACATCACGCAAGAAAGACCATTAACAAAATACAACAGTAATATAACGACACATAAAGAACATGCTGGAGCATCGTAACAAGAGGTTTAAGCAGGTTACATTAAGAATATCGGGACGAAGAAGACGAAGCTGACAGTGGCGCGGGACGGAGCGCTCACGCTAGGCCAGCGGTCTAAATCATCTCTTGTTCATCGTTCATCGCGCCTTGTTCTTCGGCTGGCCGCCAGGTAACATTTGGTGTGAGGTGCTGGGGAATCATCGGCATCCTGGTTCTGGAGCTTCGGCGTCCTGCGGCAGCCGCGGTCGTCGGCCGTGAGTTCTTGACCTGCGTCGTCCGGCAGTGCCCCTTCTTTTTAGACCCGAACCGTCTTCACTGTTGCTCCCCCCCCCCCCCCCCCCGTCCCGCCACCGACGACTGCACCCGACACGACGAACTGCACCCGACGCTAGGACCCGACTCCTCGACGCCACTGACCGAGACGTTGCTTACACGTGAAGGCACCGTTCCCCTGCCCATGCCGTTCGGGGCGTCCTGGGGCCTCAGCCGTCGGCTCCTGGCAACCTGCGGCCCGGAAGCTTCGTGGAACAGTACTTATTCTCTCATCTCCATCGTGGCGGCGAGCCCTTCACCACTTCATCACTTCACCACTTTCTCCTTACGGTTCAACTTTCCTCTCAAGCCCATTACCATTTCACGAGCCTCTTCGTCAACGATCGGGACGATAGCTCGGTTGCCCTGGGTAGTGTGACGAAGCTGGCAGTGGCGCGGTACGGAGCCTCGCGCTAGGGCAGCGACCGCTCTAAATCATTTCTTGTCCATTATTCATCGCGCCTCATTCTTCGGGTGGCCCACCATGTAACAATATTATGAATAAATATGCCAAAATTTAAACATGCAAGCTTGTGATAAAACATAATCAAAGGCTAAAAAATGCAGAAGTTCAAAGAATGCAAACCAAACCGGTCAAAAGATAAATCTTGCACACCTACTCTGTTAGGCTATCTTTATACACAAACTTATCGCAGTCAACAGTTTTAGCCGAAAAAGGGAAGGGGCAGTCTATTATTTTATCAGGTGCAAAAACAAAAATCTGACTTCGTCTGATCGCGCAAATAGAGGTTCGATTTTTTTTATATTGGTTAAGTTGATGAAATGTACGAATGCCAGGCCTAATTACCGGAGTGGAGTGGTGTGTGGGGTTAAAGTAGAATTTATTAAAAAAGTCAAGACATGATATCGTGTGGAAGGCGGTCCACATTTATTGAAGGAGGCCCGGTAGCCGCGTATGGTGAGCCGACTCAGCGGGCTGTTGACGCTGCTGGCCAGGTTGGTAGCTGAGACTATTTTTTTCTGCGCGAGAGAGGTCGCGCTCAAAGCTTCAACTTCATGAGCGCCGCTGGCGACACCAGCGTGGCTACAGGTGCTGCCCCCTAGCGCGATGCGCGATACAGGAAGAAAAACTAAGATAGTTATATGCAAGGCCCGTGGAGGGCCTGGAAATTTTGTTGAGGACGAAATGTCCAGGGAGATGCGAAAGTCCTAGCTCCGAGCGGGGACGCCAACGTTGCCAGGAGGGCGGACAACGCTGAATGGTGGTGGCCCTGCAATGGCCACGGGGCAGTGGGACGAAATCAGAATGTGCGTGTCCCAGTAAGCACGAGCGAAGAGCGCAATGACCACGCAGAAAATGGCGCGCTGAGAAGCGACGCAGAAAGAATCACCGCTTTGTTGTCTTAAAATGCGGTGAGGTGAAAACCTTTAGAGTGGTGTTGCTGCTTGTGTCACTGATGTGTGGTAAAGATGTTCATTAAAGACTACACAACTGTTCGCTTCACGGCACTTTCGCTGAAGGTCATTAGCGCGCGCGTGCTTGGTTGCTGGAGACACAGGAGAGCGTTTAGGCGGCATCCTTCGAGATCGGCGTTCAGGAGGCATCTGGCAAGATTGTCTGGGAAGCGCTCCTCTCGAACAGATGGTGGTGCCACTCAATGACGTCAGACGCATGCGCAGTAGACTGAAGCGCAGGTGCATTGTCTGCTGGCGCCTTGCGCTTTGCGCAGTGCATTATCCTATACTGAGTTCCCAGTTACGACATAATACACCAATCACTAGTAATACTAATTCACTAATTAACAAATTCTTAATTAAAGAATCGCTAAGTAATTACTGATACCGGATTACTAATTAGTAATGAACTAAACAACTGGTTATCTAATTAACTGATTACTATTTACTGTAAAGATACTTGTCTGCTTACGTGGAGGAATGCGAAGGCATGTGTTTTGAGGAAAGGAAACGTTTTTTTTGAGGAAAGGACGCAGTAACTCTCAGATCTCGAAACGTTGGTGGACACTTCAACCACGTTCGACTGACAGCTACGATTCTGTGACACTTTTCTGCGAACATCCCCGATAGCGAGTCATGAGCCCATAAAGGCTTTCGCCTTAATAATCTGCGATTCGCTGATGACAATGCCTTGCAGAGTCACTCAGGAGATGAATTGCAAAGCATGATCAATGAGTTAGACAGGCAAAGCAGAACGTTTGGTCTAAAAATTAACATGCTGAGAACGAAAGTAAGGTTCAACAGTTTACCAAGGGAACAGCAGTTCACATTTGGTAGTGATTTTCTGGAAGGGGTAAAGGAATATGTGTACTGAGGGCAGGTAGTTACCACTGATTCGGATCATCAGTTGGAAATAACTAGAAGAATAAGAATGGGGTGGAGCGCATATGGCAGGTTCTGTCAGGTCATGAATGGCAGCTTCCACATATTCTTGAAGAGAAATGTCTACAACAGCTGTATCTTACCGGTACTCACCTGCGGGGCCGGAACATGCATGCTAACGAAAAGGGTTCAGCTCAAGTTATTGACAACGCAGTGAGCTATGGAAAGAAAACTGATCGGTGGATAAATGGAGAACGCGGATTAATGGAAAACACAGATTAATGACATACTACTCGAAATCAAGAAGAAGAAATGGGCTTGGGCAGGGCATGTAATGCGAAGGAAAGATAAACGCTGGTCCTTAAGGGTAACGGAGTGCATTCCAAGAGAAGGCAAGCGCAGCAGGGGGCGGCAGGTATCTACGTGGGCGGATGAGATTAAGAAGTCAGCGGGTATGCGGTGAGCGCACCTGGCAAAGGGCAGGGTTAATAGGAGAGACATGGGAGGGGCCTTTGCCCTGCAGTGGGTCTAGTCAGGCTGGTGATGATGATTTCACTTTTGCTGATTGTGTAGGTGTTTGACAAAACGTGACAGCCGGTACTGAAATAATATATATAGTATATATATATATATATATATATATATATATATATATATATATATATATATATATATATATATATATATATATATATATATATATATATATATATTGCTGCGTATAAGTAATTTTATAAAAGACAGATATTCTAAGTATTATTATCCCTCTCATCAGCACTACACATTCAAAAAAAAAATAAACATTCCCCTATGCACCTTGGTTTCGGTGACTGTTGGCTCCCTTCATAAGTTTGTCAAACGAGCCCCTCATTTCCTTTACCTTGTCTGCTATTGGCTTCTCGAGAGACTCGGTTCTGGCAGTCTTGATGCCATAGGTAGCATAAGAGGGCTCTCGCACAGTTTCCGCCCGCGCCGTTAGATGACGTTCCACGTCACTCTCGCGGTAATACAGGGCTTTCTACGTCCGCCGCTATGGACGAGGGTGGCGCTATTGAACACTCTGAAGGTTCGCTTACACCCAGTAAACATAAATACCCACGAGAGCAGCAGATTGGAACGCCGTCACCGTAGCTCAGTTGGATAGAGCACCGGACGCGATATTCGGAGGTCCTGGGTTCGGATCCCACCGGCGGCATGGTTGTTTTTTCTGCTGCTTTATAAGTAATTTTATTTAAGCGATAGATTAATTTAAGTATTATTATCCCACTGATCAGCACTACACATTAAAAAAAATAGTAAACATTCCCTTATGCAGCTTGGTTTCGGTGACTGTTGGCTCCCTTCATAAGTTTGTCAAACGAGCCCCTCATTTCCTTTACATTGTCTACGTTTTTATTGTATATAGTGATTTGCTAATCACAGGACCACCTGTCTAATTTAGAGAGGTTAGTCTAATAGTAATAAAATGAATTGGTTTTGGGGGAAAGGAGATGGTGCCGTATCTGTCTCATATCTTTGGACACATGAACCGCGCCGTAAGGAAAGGAATAATGGAGGCACTGAAAGAAGAAAGGAAGAAAGAGGTGCCGTAGTGGGGGATCCGGAATAATTTCGACCACCTGGGGATCTTTAACGTGCACTGACATCGCACAGCACACGGGCGCCATAGCGTCTTTCCTCCATAAAAACGCAGCCGCGGCGTTCGGGTTCGAACCCGAGAACTGCGGATCAGTAACAAAACACAATCGCGGTTCAGGTGTCCAACGATATATGAGACAGATACTGCGCCATTTCCTTTCCCCAAAACCAATCAGTGCCAAAACATAATCAGTAATAATAGAAATTTGGATGCCAGATGAAACAATCGTCCGCAAATATAGCTTCATTATTGATGTTAATGTTCATTTCATATATCAGGTGATTATGGGGAACAAGATCAAAGGCCTTTGCAAAATCGATTAAAATGGCATCAGTTTGGATTGCGTGTTCTACATTGCGATCAAGGTCTGTAGTCAGTGCGAGCAGCTGGCATTCACAAGAACTCGCGAGCTGAAATCTGTGCTGTTTAGGATACAAGATATTATTCTCAGTGATATCTTTGATTATTTATGGTGATGTAGCATGTTCTAATAATTTGCAACCAACTGATCTGAAAGATATGGTCATATTGTTACTCATGTTAAATATATCCCCTCCTTCAAATATCGGTAAAAAATGAGCAAGCTACCATTCTTCAGGAACCTCAGCTATATCAAGCGATTTCTGAATGATTACTGCCATGATACATGATGTGTATGTTTTCGTGATTTTTAGGAGTTTGTACTTTTTCTTCTTGACCAGGTCAAGACAAAGTAGGCAAACGCTCAATAGCCTCTCCACAGCATCGTCATATATTTTTGTACAGCGCCTTGTGCAATCAGTACTAGAGACAGATCCGACAGTAGATAAAATTAATGGATTTTTCTTGAAACGCCTTAAAATTATCACAGATATCGACGGGGTCTAACGAGGCACCATCTTGGAAACCGACTGCCGGAGTTCCTTTTGTAGCGATAGCTACATTACTGTAGCATTCCGAGCCTTCGGCGTGGCGGCACCGCTAACCTGTGGCTGTGCCGCCACGCTGTCACGTGATTGGTCACGTGATGCGGAGTAGTTGCCGGGGGCGGGGTGCCGTGGCGGTTCACGTGGTTCGTCACGTGGTTGGCCACGTGACCAAGTTCCACTCGGCCAGCTGTAGCTATCGCGTCACTCCAGGTTTAACCAGAGCTAAATCACCGCCATTTTTTTTCTTTTTTGATGCAGGAGAAATCAGTTTCCAAAATTTTTTAGGATTGTTTGTCGACAATTTCGGATATAAAAGCCATACACCACATGCCATGAGCCTGCAAAACAACCAGAAATAGAAACGATAGAAGAACCACCGGTTGAGTGATGAGAGGGAATGATGTCCATCTCTGAACCGAAAGTTCAGCAGGAGCTTTCGGACAGGACTAGATGGGCTGCAAGATCCAATGGTTTCACTGAAGAGGCACGGACGAGCAATTTTAGTTCCAATAAAATGTTTTTATCATCAGGATCGTGAGAGCAGCTGATGACACGACCGCAGCATTCACTCGCGGTAGAACGCAAAAAGTAAAAATTTGCAAGCTGTTTTAAAGCACTGTAACTGACATCTCGCACACTGTACAATGCATGTAAAGGACAATAAAGTGAGTAATAAAAACATTGAAAGCATTTTTCCTGTAGTTTACTTGCAAAGGCAATGCACTCGGCGGAACGGCAAACAAATATAAAAGGGAACCCACGATGTCGTCATGTGAGTCGCACTTCCTCGATCGCAAATGAATCCCACGAGGTGACCCCCAAGCGTTGATAACTTGACAGTGTCTGTAGGTGAAAAATGAAAGTGGAGGCGTGCCGATGGTACAATTTTCTCTCTTGTTACCATTACTTCATTCACTAGAGGGCATCGCCAGAGCTCGGCCAGATGGTGAGTTTCTTGAAAATCTGCATGCTGTAAGCACCCCTGCACTCAGTGTGGATGGAAACGGCCTGCCACAAACTGACGCTGAGAGGAAAGCCAGCAAATCATTGATTTAGCACACCTGGTAGATATACAATACTTTGCGTGTGGCGGACCCAGGCGATGTTAATACAAGCGCTAAAGTTTAGAGAATTTCGAATGCAGTGTATGAGACCGAAAAAAACTTCATTTACGAGGGAAACCTGGAGCCGGACCTATCCACCGACGACAATGATATCAATGAAGGACCTTAAAAATTTCTGCAATTAGGCGCCTAACATACCGCCAGGATGTCTCATACATTAAAGCAGTTAATCTGAAGTATAGATGTAAAACTAAATTAAGCATTGCAGCTTGCGTGCGTGGGCTGCCCGTGGTAAATTCGTGAAAAAATACAGCCCTAGTCGAGTGTATAGCGAATTTCAGCTGATATTGATGATGAGTGAGCGTCACATTACAGTCGAGAAATTATCATATTGCCACGTGTCCTGAGCAGCGCAATTTGAAACGAGAATCTATATAAATTCATCATCATGATTAGTTTAAATATGACCACTTCTTGGCTGCCTAACAAGTTACGGCACCATAGTGTTTCACCCGAGAACTTGTGAATATTGCTGCAGTGCAACGGTGAAAGATATTTAACACGTAAAAAAGGTGCACTAGATACAAAGCGCTGAACCACAAAAAAGCTATTAGTGTCACGTGGCATGGTGTTGAAACATTATATACGGATTAAAACATATTGTGTACTATGCTTCATACGCATTATCAAGCCGAAAGCGTAAACATGGTTCTTATAAAACTAGGATCACTTTTTAAACACTAGCATGCGGCCTAAAATTGTTAACCTTGTCTTACACACGATTTTGTCGAACGTTTTGGTGCGCAAACTTTACTTAACTGGGTCAAGCCCAAACCAAGGATCTTGCGCCGTACGTGACCTCTAGGCTGCAGACATAAAATAAATATTGCAGCGATTGGGTTTCCAATCCGGGGCAGCGCGAAGAGATCAGCTTCGTTGGCCACTGCAGAAAAGCACTATGCCATTGCCGCAGCCAATGACACCTCGTGTAAACTGCAACAAACTATCGCGCTGTACACTGCACATCGTCGTCTTCAACTTTCATCTACGCCTCGAAGTGATTAGACAACCTTACTCGATGAGAGCTTGAGTCTGATATCGTCGCCAGACGGGCCGATGGCTCAGGAAAGCAAAACCATATTTCAACGAGGCTCAATGAATGCTTTCGCGCGTCTCCTCTGTTTAACTGCGCTGAAAACCTGCCACATATTTTTCCTCTGTCAACAGTGCAATTTAGCCCCGGAACACTTCCTGTTTCAAGACGGCGCGCTTTCGAGGAAGCACTTACACCAGGGAAAATGAGAGGATTGAAAGCTGGCGGGTCATCTGCACCGGCCTCTCATCATGACCAGCACTTCACACGTCGCCTGCATCGCCGCTAACCTTTTGAAACGTCGCGCCATTGATACCGGAAGCACTTTGGGGCTAGTATCACAACTCAGCACCTATGTTTGTAGGACGCCACAATTGTACATACGTGGCCATTTGTGGCGTTATAAGAGCTAAATGGCACATTAAGAAAATGCAATAGTAGTTATGAGGGCCTCTAAATTGCGAAGATTAAATATAGATCGTTTTGGTGATGTCACCTAGATACAAGAGCATGCTAAATAGAACAAGACCAAGATATTCAGAAGTAAAATAAAAGAATGATAGAACTAGCAAAATTTCAGACATCTGGGTACACGCATCCTCGACGTAGTCAAAGGGCTAAAACTTCCAATAGCATGCTTCACGCGCATGTGTTCAAGAAAAGATAACGGCATGAAACATTGGGCATTATTGGCCACAAAACAGGCAGATACGCACAGTTGTAGGCAAAACTCACAGCCCCGTGCCTCAAGTTCCCAAGCTTGCTGCTCTGCATGGGGGAACCACCTACCACTGCCCATCTGTCGAGACCGCCCCACTTTGCCGGTCTCAGCCACTACCTCGTACAGAGGGTCTCCAGGTGGAATAGGTCCGGCCTGGCTGGTCTCGAAACCAGCGGGGCTTCTTCAGATGGTGCCCCCCTGCAGGGCAGCAAGCTTGAGAACACGAGGACGGGGAGGGGAGGGGGGGGCTTACTTTTGGCCAAGGCTGTGGGTTGAACTAAGCAGTGCAAGCACAAATGCTACGAGAAGGGGACATATCATGCACCTAATATATATTTCTAACGCTTTTTTATGTGAAATTAAAATGATATTCTTTAATCTTCTTAATGTAGGGAAGTTAAAAAAACTCAATTGGCAACTGGAGTTGTGAGCCTTCGGTGCATATTTCGTCGTTTTGTTTTTCCTAGTTCACACTTTAACCTGCTTGTGTCTCTAAGGACTTGAAGTATTCCACTCTGGTGACAGTGGGCGAAATCTAATGTGCAAAAATAAAATTTACTACAGACTGTGAAGGCTGCTCAATATATTAAGTAGGCGATGCTGCTTAGAATGAAACTGAAATATTTAGAACTTATGGAGAAAGCGAAAAAATTTCTTCCACGTGAATACAGCGCATGGCGCAGTCACCGCATTAGCAAACGTGCAGCCGGAAACTGGCATAAATATTACTTGAAACGAAAAAACGCGTTCAGGCGGAAAAGTGCGCAGATGGAGTCTTGTAAGCACACGGTCCCTTAGCGAAAACTAATACGCTTGGAATATATTTTGGGATCTTTTTAATGCATTTTGTATTCATGAATGGACTACAAATATGCCGGAAATGGGTTCCTGAAATTTTATGCTTTGTATTCGAAATATATTCTTAAAATTTGCCAAAAATACGTCACTAAAACCATGCTTCGAGCACGTTTCAAATACGTGAAGAAATATGAATGTGGTTTTAGCATCTTGTCAATATATTAAATGTGTACTTTCCTAAATAATAAATTAATTCATTCGAATTATATGTCACTTAAAGCATGTTTCCAGCACGTTTGCCACACGTGAAAAAATATGTATGCGGTTTTAGCATCAAATGTAATGTATTTAATGTATATTTTAGTATATTTTGTGCTTAATGTATATTGTAGTTTTGTATTGTATTTGTTTCTGTATTTTTAGTATATTTTAATGTATAATAAATATACTAAGCGGACAGAAAATGTATTTTGGTGCATTTCTAAGAATGTTCAAAATATTACTCCTAGCATACTTAGGAAGCATTCGTATTGCAATTTAAGCATAGGGACAAAAAATGCGAAATAAATGTGGAATTAATAAATGGGTTGGAAATGCACATTTAGCACAACCTTCTTTTGCTAAGGGATGCATTACCTTTTTAGCGTTTCATTTACATGTCTCAAAAAGTGGAGCCATGTCACAGCAAGCGTCTTTTACATATGAGATGGACTCAAGATACTTTATTTCGAGACTACTGAATTCAAGATCGCTGTTCAAAGTGTCTTATAGTTTGGTTTCTGCTTTTTTCTGTACTGCGAATATTGTAATAATTTTGCCACTCCTTTTTGTTGAGCCTACCAGACTTGAAAGTAATATAATAATTAAATATATATAATAAGTAATATTAATTTCTGGTGGCCATTTTGTCAAAAGGTCGACATAGCTTCTGTGAGTGCGGAAAACTCCAGTGCACTCCTTTTTTCATGCAATGGCCCGGTGCATTATAAAAATCACTATTTCGGAAATGCCTATTTTGCTGTTCAACCTTTGTTTGTGTGGCGGAAGTACAGTCGAGCTCATGTACAGTTAAACCTCGATGTAACGAACTTCAATATAACGAAATCCTCGATTGACGCAGTATTCCAGTTTTCATAACTTCGCGTCCGTAGAACACCATGTATTTTTAGCTTCAACATAACGAAGTAGATTTTGGCGCACTTTCATTGCAAAGAAATTTCATCGCTGTCTGGAAACGAACCTGCGCAAAAATTGTATCGCGGGAATGAGGGGTTGAGTGGAGCACGTGCCGAATGTTTGTATCGAAGCGCGTCCATGATATGGGCGCTGCACTGCTCTTACATACAGAGCGCATGGCAGACGTAAATACGACGATGATCACAGTGGTGAGCACGCCGCCGGCCGCGCCATCTAGGGCAGTACGAGTGGGGCTGCCATCGGCGTCTGCGAAGCCTTGGCAGCCTCCCAGGCCAGCCCGGCGCTCTCGCTATGTCGTCCGAAATCAGCGAATCAGTGCCGAATGTGACGCGCTGCGTGTGCTCGAAGTCAGCGCGGCGTGTTGATCACATTCGCGGATGCGCAAAACTAGGCGTAGAGGCAGAGCATCCGCCTCGCGTGCAAGAGGACCGGAGTTCGAATCCTGGTGCCGCGCAATTCTCCACCGGGTTTAGAAAAAAAAATCCGCGTGTCGATGGAATTGCATAACCAGGCCTGGAGTGCGGCCTGATCTCGGTGACCAGAACCGACAAACGCACTTCCTCACAAGAGCAGGATTTGGCCACCCTGGTGCAGTACTTGGCCACAACCTTCTATGATCAAACCAATTAACCCTCGGCCCTCAGTCCCCAGCGGCTGCGGAGCAACTGACCACGGCGGCGGTCAGACCTGTGACGCAGCGGAGGGTGCTAAGAATCTCTGGCTCCGGACAGGCCGCCATTGGAATCTGAACCTGGCAACGTTTAACGCTAGAACTTTATCTAGTGAGGCTAGCCTAGCAGTGCTGTTCGAGGAACTAGCGGGAATTAAATGGGATGTGATAGGGCTTAGCGAAGTTAGGAGGACAGGTGAGGCGCATACAGTACTAAAGGACGGACACATACTGTGCTATCGCGGATTAGAGGATAGACGAGAACTAGGTGTGGGATAGCTCATTAACAAGGATATAGCTGGCAACGTAGAGGAGTTCTATAGTATTAACGAGAGGGTAGCAGCAATAGTAATTAGGCTGAATAGGAGGTACAAGCTGAAAGTGGTGCAGGCCTACGCGCCCACATCCAGCCATGATGACCAGACCGTTCAAAGTTTCTATGAGGACGTAGGATCGGCAATGCATAAAGTGAAATCACAGTACACTGTACTGATGGGCGACTTCAATGCGAAGGTGGGCAAGAAGCAGGCTGACGACCACGCGGTAGGTGACAATGGGAGAGGTTCTAGAAATAGCAGGGGAGAGTTATTAGTCGAATTCGCAGATAGAAATAATTTACGGATCATGAATACCTTCTTCCGCAAACAAGAAAACAGGAAGTGGACCTGGAAGAGCCCAATGGTGAGACTAGAAGTGAAATCGACTTCATACTATAGGCTAAACCAGGCATCATTCAGGATGTGGCCGTCCTCGGAAAGGTGCGTTGTAGCGACCACAGAATGGTAAGGTCTCGAATTAGCTTAGACTTGAAGAGGGAACGGAAGAAGCTAGTGAAGAGGAAGACCATTAACGATGTTAGCCGTAAGAGGGAAAGTACAGGAGTTTAGGATAGCGCTGCAAAACAGATATTCGGCTTTAACTGAGGAAGACGATCTTGATGTTCATACAATGAACGATAATCTGACATCAATAATTACGGAGTGCTCAGTAGAAGTAGGCGGTAGGACAGTTCGACAGGATACTGGAAAGCTATCTCAGGTGACGAAAGATCTGATTAAGAAGCGCCAAACCATGAGGGCGTCTAACCCTACCGACAGAATAGAACTAACAGAGCTATCAAAGTTAATAAATAAGCGCAAGGTAGCCGACATAAGGAAGTTTAATATGGAGAGAATCGAAGCATGCTCTAAAGAACGGAGGAAGCCTAAAAGCAGTGAAGAGGAAACTAGGCATAGGTAAAAATCAGATAGTATGCATTAAGAGACAAGCAGGGCAATGTCATTAGCAATATGGATAAGATAGTTAACGTAGCCGAAGAGTTCTACACAGACCTGTACAGTAGCCAATGTAATCAGAGCGTTAATGAGAAAGACAGCAGTGCACAGCAATACGTCATCCCGCCAGTAACGAAAGATGAAGTAAAGAAAGCCTTAGGAGCAATGAAAAGGTAAAAGCAGCTGGGGAGGATCAGGTAACAGCAGATCTGTTGAAGGATGGAGGGGACATCGTGCTGGAAAAACTAGCCACCCTGTGTACGCAATGCTTTAGGACCTCGACTGTACCAGAAGCTTGGAAGAATGCAAATATTATCTTAATTCATAAGAAGGGAGACGCCAAGGACTTAAAAATTACAGGCCGATCAGCTTACTATCCGTGGCCTACAAAGTATTTACTAAGGTAATCGCTAATAGAGTCAGGGCAACGTTAGACTTTAATCAACCAAATGATCAGGCGGGCTTTCGTAAAGGATATTCCACAATAGATCATATTCACGCTCTCAATCAGGTGACAGAGAAATGCGCAGAATATAACGAACCTCTGTATATAGCTTTCATTGATTACGAGAAAGCATTCGACTCAGTGGAAACCTCAGCAGTCATACAGGCATTGCGTAATCAGGGGGTAGAAGAGCCGTATGTCAAAATACTGGAAGATATATATAGCAACTGCACCGCTACTATAGTCCTCCATAAAGTCAGCAATAAAATTCCAATAAGGAAGGACGTCAGGCAAGGAGACAGTTGTAACGTTAAGAGACCGGAAGCGGGCAGAGTGGGTGAGGGAACAAAAGCGGGTTAATGACATCCTTGTCGAAGTCAAGAGAAAGAAATGGGCTTGGGCAGGGCATGTAATGCGAAGGCAAGATAACCGCGGGTTCTAAAGGGTAACGGAGTGGATTCGAAGAGAAATTAAGCGTAGCAGGGGGCGGCAGAAGGTTAGGTGGGCGGATGAGATTAAGAAGGTTGCAGGCAAAGGGTGGATGCAGATGGCAAAAGATAGGGTAAATTAAAGAGACATGGGAGAGGCATTTGCCCTGCAGTGGGTGTAGTAAGGCTGATGACGATAATTAAAAACATAAATATAATAATTGATCAAGTAATGATATATCATAAGAATAATAACAATAATATAATTAAAAACAAGCGAAACTGCGTCGCCGCCTGGGCCATAAGTGAAAACTAATCCAAAGTCGGAATAGAAAGTTAAATTGAAGTGAAATGTGAACGCAGAACAGAAGCTGAATCTAAAGCTTAACCAGTCAGCAGTTTTTCGCCTGAATTCTAATTAGCAGAAAATATACCAGTGCAAAGAATCAATATTTTTTTCTTGTTATTATTATGCTTCACAGAAAATATATGACTAAGCTGAGCTATATACACAATGTATTCAAAAAGCAGCAACAACACGTGATGAGTCGCACTGTTATAATACAAACTGGTGTACGCTGCTAGAGCTGTCACGGTTTAAAGGAACAGTCTTAAATACCATAATTTCCGGACTATAGTCCGCACACTGTGTATAGTCCGCAGGAGAATTATTCGACTGGAAACGAAATTTTCTTGTTTAGATTGTCCGCACGAGATGTATAGTCCATTGAAAAAAAAACGGCTGAAAATAGATTTTTTTTAGATTGCCGGCTAGCAGTAAACCACGGGTAACCAAGCTATTGATTGTCAGGAAGTAGAACCGCGCGATTTATTAGACGGTATTTATTATTATTTATATTGTCACGTAGCAGTTGGTGCTGGTGGCTCGCGTCTAGACGGCAGAGAAACTCCAACACCTAGAAGCTCTGAGAAGATGCAATAGCACATCGAGCTGGCCATAGCGGAATGTCAGTTTCTTCTTCAGAAGAGAACAGCGTGGCGCACGAGCTGCCTGCCGAACAGCCGCCGAGCAGCTTTTGTTGGAGACGCAGCAGTATCCCCCTTTTCGAAAAGAGCATCGGCCCCATGCTTTAACAAGAAAATAGGAAGAAAAAGAAAAAACAAAACTGAGCAACGCGTGGCACTTAGCCACTGTCTTGTGAAAAAGAGGGCTTCATCCGCACGACATCAAAAATCTCTGGTCTCTGCTGACGGCGAGTAGTCCGGGAAGTTGGGAAAGGCCCGAGAAGGCTCATGTCAACTTGCTCAAACGGGACTCTGGGCACTTGTACGGGATGTAAAAGTCCAGCTGGCTTGACAGGGGGCTTCTTCGTCGGTGGCAATTGCGGCACGTGCGCACATAGTGTCGCACGTGCCGTCATTACAGGCCTGCAAGATTTTTTCACGGAGATTCGCCGGAAGTAGTAGCCACTGAGCGGCTATTATTGGTTTGGTTTAGGGGGATTTAACGTCCCAAAGCGACTCAGGCTATAAGGGACGCCGTAGTGAAGGGCTCCGGAAATTTCGACCACCTGGGGTTCTTTAACGTGCACTGATATCGCACAGCACACGGGCCTCTAGAATTTCGCCTCCATCGAAATTTCACCGCTGCGGCCGGGATCGAACCCGCGTCTTTCGGGCCGGCAGCCGAGCGCCATAACCACTCAGCCACCGCGGCGGCTGAGCGGCTATTATTGTAGACGCGGTAATATGTACATTGCTTATGAACTATTGCCTAATCAACTTTTACATTTTTGTTTTATTTATTATAGAACTTATGACTGACAGTTCGTGCGGAGAACTTCCGCTACAACTTCCGTCCCCTCCACTCATGAGCCAAGAAAGGTTTTACACTTTAAAAATACTGCGGCAAACTATCCAACAGCCTGATCCCGCAGGCATGTTCGTTTCAGCTTGGGAAGCGCGATGGCTCAGTTTCAGTCATAAGGCCCCAACGTTCGAAGCAAGGAAAGAATTTTATGCGTTGCATATTGTAATCACTCAGTTCAGCCCTTGGGCGCGGCCGGGCAGCCACCAAACCACGTGACGTGACGTCACGACAGCCGGAGGAAAAGCTGCGCCCCAACTCGCGCGGTCGCGTGCGGCCGCAGCCACCACCTGACTCCCGCTTCTCCCGCTAGGGGCGCTGCGCCGGCGCGTGACGTCACGGAGGAAAAGCTGGGCCCCAACTGGCGCGGTCGCGCGCGGCCGCAGCCACCACCTGACTCCCGCTCCTCCCGCTAGAGGCGTTGCGCTATGATTGACGTCACGGCATATGTATAAAAGAGCTGCGCTCCTTCGCCGGGACAGTCTTATACCCCTGTCACACGGGCATTTCCAGGGCCCTCGAACCGATAGTCTATCGACTCAAAGGCGATCGAGCGCTGCTACACGGGCAATTTCAATGGCGATCGAGTCAATAGCCTATCGAGTCAACGGAGCAGCACGGAACTCCATCGAGATATGCAACGCATTCTTGGCTTAACCAAGCTAAGCCTGGCCATTTTTGAATGATTCTTCTCTGTCATCTTTACAGTCGACGTGATTGTGTCCTTGAGATGTTTAGAAGTTTCGCTCAAAAAAACAGAATCCCAAGGTGTTCATATTACCCATATGAGACCCGGTAAGTTCTTAACGTTGAGGAAATCTAGAGCGGTACCATTCCATCACTTAAGCCTGTGTTTTTAAACTGTACTCTACAATCCTCTTTCGATAACTGCTCCAATAACAACTCAATTTAGCACTGATGATTGGACATGAACTCATAATAACGCTGCAATATACTGTCGTGACGAACCTAGAATTGCACTTTTGCCAAAGGATACAAAACTTTTGTACAGCACCTTGTTAGAATGCGCAGATACTAGGAGACACAGCAGCCTCGGTAACCTTTTGGTCTAGCGGGCACAAAAAGCGCCGCTGTGCCACAAAATACCTCGTGCGGTCCCACCTTGTTGAGTGCCTCTGTTCTCCAGTCATGTTCTTTTTGTTTTGCGTAGAGGTAAGTTTAGAGACGAAATTCTCTCTTTTTTTAATTCCGAATACAACTATTGAGATACGACGCAAGAGCGTAGAATGGGTACCCATGACTATAAAACTTGCGCTGAAGTTTTCCTGCATGTAGAATTTTGCCTATTCCTAGAAGAGCTAATATATTATCTTTTCTGCACAAATTAATTCTGGCTAAATTAAAGCACCTTGAAAGAAGCCAAGGCGATTTGAGGTCCTCATAGCCTCTGAATTCCTGAAATGCTCAAAAGATAATACTCACTCCATCAGTGAAGGACTCATTTCGGACCCTTCCCACGCCGTTGAAAGAGTAGCAGAAGGAAGCTACAAGATGGAATACGCTGTACTGAAATAATCAACGAAAATAATACCTGTGAAAATGTACAATAATTGAGTAAGGCTGTCAATTAAATTATGCAGTTAGAATGAAGTTAGGACGTGAATGTAAAAAGAGTTAGATGTATTGTTTTTGGATCGGTAAGGTGACCACACTGCAAAGGGTAAATAAAGCATATTACACAAGGCTTAATGACCCTTGCGCAAAATTTTAGAAGGCTTTAAAACCTAGCGTTTCTAAAAGCGCATCTGCTGCCATTACGCACTCCGAACGTTCCACATTTTACCGCAGCTCGGCTTTCCGTGACGCGGTTCAATGTCTTGCTCTTTCATTTACTACGCAGTCGATGCACCTTGTGACAATGTTTTACAACTAAAACTAATAATGCCTTGTCCTTCCAAGAACATAGCGTAATCGTTCGTCCTCAGAGTGAAGCGGTCTGAGAAGGGCACGGAAAAGAAAAGCATGCGGTCGGTGGAATGAATAAGAGGCTCCGCCCATTGGTCGCTCATTGCCGCCTACGATAAATGGGGTAATTGGCTCGTCGGTTGATTTTTGGGGAAAGGAAATGGCGCAGTATCTCATATATCGTTGGACACCAGAACTGCGCCGTAAGGGAAGGGAAAAAGGAAGAAAGAGGTGCCGTAGTGGATGGTTCCGGAATAATTTCGACCACCTGGGGATCTTTAACGTGCACTGACATTGCAGAGCACACGGGCGCCTTAGCGTTTTCCCTTCAATGAAAACGCTGCCGCAGCGGTCGGGTTCATAGGGTAGGAATAATCGTTTTCAAGAATGGCTGGGCACAGTGACGGTCTCACTTTGCGGCGGACACCTCGGCCGCAGTGCCGCGGTGGAAGGGAGGCAGCGAAGAAAGAAAGAACGCAAAATGCGGCGTTATGCAAGCCTCTCGAATAATATAGACTGCCTGGGGATCTTAAGCGTGCACTGACATCGCACAGTGCACGGCCGCCTTTGAGTCTCGTCTCCATCGAAACGTGGCCGCCGCGGCCAAGGTTGAACCCGCTTACTCCGGCTGAGTAGCTCAGCGGCCGAACCAGTTCGCCTCCTCGGAAGATAATGAGGGAGTCAGAATATTTGCGTATTATTTGTTGTGTTTAATATGCCCAATTGAAGCTTATTGTTTTCTCATTATATATTCCTACAGTAGTCGACATTTCAGAGTGCAGCTTATACCCAAGCAAATCAATCGCTGTGCACAAAAGAGCTGAAGCTCGCACACCGTTACTGCAAAGCTTCTACCTGTTTGTTGCTAGTGCAGCAACAAAGCGAGAAAAAAATGCCGCGTAACAGCTTGACATCAGGGGTGGTATTAGCCGCAGTGGCTCAGTGGTTATGTTGGTCGGCTGCTGACCTGAAAGATGCGGGTTCGGTCCAGGCCGGGGTGGTCCAGTTACGATGGAGGCGAAATGCTATGGCCCGTGTACTGTACGGTGTCAGTGCACGTTAACGAACCCAAGGTGGTCGAAATTATCCGGAACCCTCCACTGCGCCATTCCTCATAGCCGGAGATGGCTTGATTTGCTAAACATCAAAAAGCAACCAAACCAAACGATATAATTGGTGCATACTCCATCTTTAATGAGGCGTGCTTGTTCAGAGGGCTGGTTTTCTCACCCATATCAGTAGGAACGCTTATTGCTTGTGTAGCATTTGCTCACCAGCGCAATAACCAGTACAAACATGACTTCACGTCGCAAATTAAGCAGTTCAGGCACCCCTACTACCTACGCACCAAAGTTTCCGTGACCGGTAAAGCAGCTTCCGAAGCCACGGCTCTCGTGATTGCGTTTTGGCAGGAAAGGAATGAAACAACTGCGCAGCAATGCTCACCGAATCACTCAAGCTATGTCCCGCGGCTTCGCCGGCGTATGGCGCTGCGATGGCGCTAGGGCTACTATTGACTACTAAGAAAGTGTTCTGGACGACAAAGCTCTGCCTTGAAGACTAGGAAGAGATTTTATAAAAATATGAATAATGGTTTATGATTTATTGGTTTTGTTGAATAATGACGGCAAAAATATTACTTTCTGGATAATCAGGCTGGTGCGCCGCATTAGTTCGAGAAAGCCTTAGAGCCTTCTTATTATTACCGGTACGCTGCTCAAATTCTTTCCATGCTTTCATGGCAGTATTTATTACGCTCCATTCCTCGATATACAGAAACAAGTGGCAGCACTAGTACACCCGTCAGCATCCCCAGATAACCCATCTATGTCAGAAGAAGCTTTAGCTCTTGAATTTTAGTTTGTTTTGTTTAGTTTTTATTATGTTGTGAAGAAAGATTGCGTATATCTTAAACAAAATTTCGTTTTACTAGTGTCTTGCGGCAGTGAATGGACTCCAGAGAAAGAAAGCGTTCATTCTGCTGCATGAACAGCGCAATCGCAAAGCGTTTAGCTACCGTGTTCTACCCAAGCGTGATTTTAATGCCGGCTGCCTCAGAGTTTCCCGTAAACTTAGTATTATAATGAATGGATGCGGCAATGAGCATGTTTAAGGCGGAACTCACGTAAAGAAGCCTGGGAAGCATGATGGACGTGGGCACGCTGAGCGAGGAAGACATCAAGAAGACGCCGCCGTTGGAGGTGATGGCGCAGGCACAGGTGTAGAGGAACTCTTCACTCCACGTCGAGGCACCGAAGGTCCCGTACATTGTCCAAAGAGCGGAGCCAATGACCTGCAAAAGACCCATTAAAGGTTGCAACCATAGTTACATAAGAAAGAGCACCCGGGTGACAACTACAAAAATAGTGCTCATGGCAGCGGCAGTGGGGTCACGTAATCCATGTAAATGCCGCAGCGTGTCACCTGACCGCAGGATGAATGCAAGTTGAACGCGAAGTAAAACCCGTTTGATTTTGTGGAGTGGGAATGTATTTCTGCACAAAATACTTCACAGGTGAGCAGATAGAAAAGATTGAGAGACGGGGAGGATGAATTTTCTTCAGAAAAGCGTAGTCTCAATCACATGAGATCTGTTCATGATAAGCACGTATGCAAACTCAAGAACATTGAATACAGATAGAAGGGCACTCAGCAACAAAATTATTAGTCAGTTATTTACGACCAGCATGGGACCTTTCAGTACCCAAACGCTCATGCCTATTTGGGAGAGGGGGGAGGGGGAGGATTGCGTTCTGAATGCGCATTATGGAGAGCCCTTGAAATATTAACTTCTGCTTCCCTTCTAATCTTGCCTGCAGTAGCAGAGTGGCTATTTAAGCCGGTTGGTACGTGATTCGACGAAAAAAAATGGCGCTAAAAAACTGGACAACGGAATAACAATGTACACGCGACGCATGTAAGTTCAGGCAAATATCAGGGTACGGCATATGCATGTTCGCGTTTCATTCCGGCCTGACTGTACCTAAGCAGCCTGATGAAGTGAAGGGTAAGATAGCCGTTTTTAGATACTTTTATTATAGAATGTACAACAACTACAACCTATCACCTCGCACCGCGCTCCGCCACTGGGCATTCGCAAATGCCCGCACTTGGAGCCCGCACTTGGAGGCAAAACGCTGAGGCACTCGTGTGCTGTGCGATCCCCAGGTGCTCGAAATTATTCCGGAGCCCTCCACTACGGCACCTCCTTCTTCCTTTCTTCTTTCACTCCCTCCTTTATCCCTTCCCTTACGGCGCGGTTCAGGTGTCCAACGATATATGAGACAGATACAGCGCCCTTTCCTTTCCCCAAAAACCAATTAATATTATTATTATTACCATGCACTTGGCGCGCATGCGACGCCTTCTGGTGCCTGCAGGGCGATCTGCGCATGCAGATTGTAGGCACGAGATACGAAGGAAGCGGTAATAGTGCGGCAGGTACTAACGCCTCTGTTCCGTACATCCAAAACGTCTCGGAAAACATGAATGCCTGGCGGGAAGTTGTAAAGTTTCCTTTCTCCACCCCTTAGACACTCGGGACGCTGGGCACAACAGTGAATGAAGGAAACAAAAAATATTCGTCCCATATACATCATGAATAGTGGTTGGTCATATCGTCATTCCGTATCATGTACAACACGCCGCTCTCATGCTGACATTGCTACATGCATGGCGTCCCAGCTTAATGGGATAGATTTAATAAATAAAGCAAACCTTTCTTCTGCATTGAAATCATCTCAATGTTTTAGGAGGCGCGTAAACAATCACTCATTTCTATGGTTCCGCCTCTTTATTAACTAGTTGACAATTATTCAGAACATTTCAAAATATGGCATTAAACCCGCAGGTGTGCACGGGAAAAATGTCAAGTGCTATAAAAATTGTTTCCAACCAACCGTTTCTGGCGCAGTAGCCTGAGCGCAGCCTTTTCCTTTAATTTGGCAGTAATGAAAGCCCACGAAATTAAAAAGTTCCGTTCGACAACGCTATCTGTGCGCCCAAATGCACCACGATTGCAGCGCCTTCATCAATGACTGTTTAAAGGGCTTGCCACATTCGCTTCTTATGCGCTGCCAACGACAGGACTAGCATTATCTGTTCTGCGATAAGCTCCAGCGCGCCTTCTGACGGCGCACTTTTTTGGAGTGCCATCAGCAGCCGCTGACGCTTCAGCAAGAACCATCAGCAACACGAAGCTCTGCTGTTGGCGTTGGCAGAGCAGAAGGCTGAATGCTGGCCAAGCTTTACCAATTCGCTCATGAAAGCGCCGTTATCACAGCGCATTCGGATGCACGGAGTACGCTGTCAAATGTTAGGTTTTAAATTTCGGGGGCTCCCATTTCTGCCGGATAAAAACGTTAGAGTCGTCCCAGAATGTATTATGGACGGGTCTAGGGCTTTTTTGCTATCACCAAAGTAAAAGCGCGGTGAAAAGAAATTGAAACTTTGGAGCGCGTTGGCGCCGGGCTGTTCACGTTTCTTTCCATCGAGGTAGTAGATTGTCAGTAATTCAGGAATTGTGGCGATCCCCCCGTGATTTTGCTGTTGGTTTTGAGGTAAGAAAAGTTGAAGAAGAGGAAACTTAGAGGTACAACTGAGATTGACTTAGCGCTAAAGCGGAGATTACTTCCGGTTACATGCTCCTTTCTTTATCACACATTAGACACGTAGCTAGAGTTCAGAAAGAGAGCAGGCAGACCCTATGAATTAGGTGCCTGTATTGTTTTCTTCAGAAACTCTCAGAGGACAGATGGCGCCACGGCAGCTCATGTGGAGAGGTCGCCCAGCTTATCAAGTACCAGGACTGTTTTGGTTGTCTTTTGATTTTTGAGGAAAGCAAATGGGTCAGTAATTGTCTCACATCTCGGTGCGCACACGAACCGCGCTGTAAGGGGAGGAAGGTGGGAGTGAAAGAAAAGAGTGCCGTAGAGGTGCCGTAGAAGTGCCTTAGTGGAGGGCCCCCGAATAATCTGACCACCTTTTCGCGCCTCACTGCTTGCCGGGCAAGCAGTGAGGCGCTCTGTAGCTTCTCCTACCACGGGACCACGGAGACGCTGTTGTTGACGCATTCGCTGCTCCGGCGGCAGCGCAACGCTTAGCAGGAGCCGGAGTGAAATCTTTGCCAGAGTTTGTTTCGGTTCACCTCTGTGCTATCCTTCGTTCTGGCACCAAGGTCACCCGCGGTGCGCTGACAACTGGCGCTAAAAGCATATCGTGCTTAAAAGTTTCGGCGCATTGGCGAAAGTAGAACACGAAACAACCCTAATTGGAGCGAAGAAATATTCGACGGGCACCTTCGGCAAGCGTCATGAAGATCCGGACTGAGCAACCGAGTCATCATTGCTGGAAAGCATGCTCCGAAGCGAGAGACACACACAAGGAACACAAACGCGGATAATAAAGTTCGTTTTTATGAACTGCGACAAAATGAAAGTCGTCATGTTAGTAAAAAAAGGGCGAAGGGTTGGGATGCTGCGACATGACCATCGGGGGAAAATACACCTTAGGCGGATTACATAAAGGAGGACATACCGGAGAAGGTGCGAGAGAAGTGGCTTGGCTTCGTTGAGAAAAAATTCCGATGCTGGAGGCGTGCTGCTTTGGATTAGTTCTCATTGTTATGGCAGCACAATGTGGCTTTTAACGCGAAAGCATTTCTTGCCCCATGAACGGCGTGTAAGCACCTGTCCGCACAGCGTGCCGACAGAGCGTTTCATCAGAGCGTGTTCGCACCAAAAGTCTATTCGAAAAAAACGCGCCGTCATTGCGGCTGAATCCAGACCATCTGTGTACCAGGCGGGTTCACGCACTGCACTCGCCGTGAGGCTTTTTTTTTCAAATGCTATTTATTACACCGAATGAATGTTTTATGTGCATGAACTATGTAAACCATGAAGAAAACAACCGGAAATAAACACAATGCATAATACGACACACAAAGAACCAAGCACGAGAAAAGACGCAACACAGGAAGCATCACTCCTATATCACAATATGACATACGTAAGCAACGACGCACTAGAAAAAGTGCAATGAAGAGCACAGCACAAGGAGTGGTTGCCACTCTGGTTCAAATCCAGTTCGGGAATACAATTTCTTTAGGTGAACAGTCTTCCTGCTGACGTTGTCTTTTGTATAAACAACAGATTTACAACGTCGGTTCATAATGCGCGTTTCCCAGAGGCTGTGTAGCCCAATAACAAAGCATATGTCTAAAGGTTCACCAACAAATGGCAGTGCAGTGAGATACCGCTCAAAATGCGGAGACAAACTGTGTCTTTTTTTTTTCAGAGTCCGCTGCAAGATATTTCCAAGGCATCTTTGATGAAGCAAAGCTTAATCTTTTCTGGCGCATCAAAAAGGCGCCAACTTTCGTGGACACAATGTTGCCTTTTTTTTTAACCACGGCTTAACGGGCAATTTGTCGATATGTAGCTTACAGAAAAATGTCTTGGTACAAGGCAATAGGAAATTTTAAGCACTTTTTATAGTGCGTCATGTCCCGGTAAACAAAATACATAGAACGGTACATGTGTGAAAGGAAGAGCATAGAGATTGAATTATTGTACAACCGTTTGCTCAACACTGAAAACAGGAACGCAGGGGAAAAATGAACAAGCAAGAAATGAACAGCCAAATACACCTAACGCATGAAACCCGTCAATCAGAAATATTTGAAGAAAGACACAATGAGATTCGGTGAGACATGAACTAAATTTACTTGCAACAGTGCACTCACTACTAGGTCCATTGTGTCGAGGGAAAACATGAAACGCGGAACTATCTGCCATACCCTCATGAGGACTAAAGCAAAGCTTCCAGCACTTACAAGCTCGAAAACGTTACCGTGCCCCATAGACTCAAAAGATGAATCCTGCACAACAGTAATAAAACCCCTATGAAAACACTACATACAGATTCTTCCACAATTAATATTTCGGAGCACGTAATACATTTTTGTGCCGACAAACAGCTTTCATACGGTGTCCCAGCCAAAAATCGAGAAACCATGGGGGAAAAAGTCTGATCATTGCGCTGAAGGGCGAAAGGTCATTGTTTTAAGCGTGTTAAAGGGGCATGAAGTGGATGCAAATGATTTTGCATTTCTCCAATGCAGCAGGCTGCAGTGCTGTACAATTTTTTCCTTGCGTCGAGTTGTACGGTGGAATGCGTTTTTTAATGAGAGATGAGCATCGAAATATATTTATTCGCTTTCCGGCAAGCGAAATGAAGGAAACAATGGCTTTTGGAAAGGGACAGACGCCAATAACTTGTCAGGCCTACAGTGTGCATTTCATAGTAAGTAAATGGTTTTTCACGAGTGTACTCGAGTGAAATTGTGTTTTCGAGCGAATAAGTGAACATTTAGCTTTATCGTCTTCCAAACGAATTCAGCTGTAAACATGCCTGATCTAGCTCTCAAAGATACGAGCACCTTTAGAAGTAATCTATGGATGTCTGCAAAGCATTTGCTTCGCTCCAGGGTAGCATATGCTGTCCAAGCAGTTAGCCTGTCACTTGAAACGACTCTCAAGGGCACGCCAGCATCCCAGACGGCATCCCAGACAAGAAATTGCAGTATACTGAGTTGCAGCGCTCCCTTGACCTAGTAGAAAGGGGATTCTCATTTGTAATCTCAGTGCACTGCTGTACACTCGGCATAAAAATCAGGCAATATCGTACAAAAGAAGCCTTACCTCGCTATTTTGGACGCAGCTGCTTAGCTGATGCCTGTATAGTCTGCATGAACACCATGGAATATGGCGCAAAAAATGCCTTACCTCGATATTTTGGACGCAGTTGCTTAGCTGATTCCTATATACTCTGCATAAACATCATGCAATATGGTACAAGACGTTCCTTTCTTGATGTTTTGAACGCAGCCGTTAAGCTGTTTTCTGTATATTCTGCATGAACATCATGAAGTATGGTACAAAACATGCCTTAGCTTGATATTTTGGACGCAGTTGCTTAGCTGATTCCTCCTGTACACTCTTCATGAACATCAGGCAATAAGTTATAAGACGATCTTTACTTGATGCTTTGGTCACAACTGCTTAGCTGATTCGTGTATATTTTGCATGAACATCATGCAATTAGGTACAAAACGTGCCTTACCTCGATATTTTGGACCCAGTTGCTTAGGTGATTCCTGTATACTCTGCATGAACATCAGGCAATATGGTACAAGACATTCCTTACTTGATGTTTTGGACGCAGTTGCATAGTTGATTCCTGTATATTCTGCATGAACGCCATACAATATAGTACAAAACATGCCTTACCTCTATATTTTGGGCGCAGTTGCTTAGCTGATTCCTGTATATTCTGCGTGATCATCAGGAAATGTGGTACAAGACGTGCCGTTCTTGATGTTTTGGACACAATTGCTTATCTGATGCCTCTATACTCTGCATGAACATCAAGGAATATGTTACAAGACCTTCCTTTCTTGACGTTTAGACGCAGTTGCTTAGCTGATCCCTGTATACTGAGCATGAACATCAGACAATACATGGTACAAAACGTGCCTTACATCAATATTTGGACACTCTAGCTCGGCCGATTCCTGTATGCGCGGCATGTATATAAGGTAACGTTGTACAAAACTTGCCTTACCTCGCTATTTTGGTCAGTTTCTTAGCTGATTTCTTTATACACTTTATGAGTATCAGGCAACGTGGTTCAAAATATGCCTTACATCGCTATTTTGAACACAGTTCCTCAGACGACGCGCATTGCTTTCGTTGTTAGACACTACATTTCTCTGAATCGTACGTCTAGCATTGCTGTCATGTGAGTATATGACGGTAACTAGTGTAAATTTCGGAAATTGGCAA
The DNA here is from genome assembly GCA_030143305.2 of Amblyomma americanum. Lineage (NCBI taxonomy): Eukaryota > Metazoa > Arthropoda > Arachnida > Ixodida > Ixodidae > Amblyomma > Amblyomma americanum. The sequence continues at coordinate 145,294 of JARKHS020026537.1, read as the reverse complement.
TATTCCAACTTAAAATAAAATTGGTGCTTTGCACTATTTATGAAGCATGTCCACCCAGTCAAACACGGCAAACGCGCCTGGTACGCTGTTGTCTTATATTAAGAGCACATCACATCATTGCGATTGGCAGCCATGATTGTGAAGGGCGTTTCCAATTAAGTTTTACTGCTTGGGTTCAACTAAGAACTAGTCTCATTGCAGTTATGCCCTTCCACTATGAGGATTTCAGGGATTGGTCACTGTGCGGTCCAGGCATGCTATCGGTTTTTCTAAATGCCTCTGCATCACACGTTTGCCGGGTAGAATTGACCATTTATCCAGGAACCAATTATTTACGGATGCAGGTACTAAGAAGTTTTGCGGACGTGGGCGCTATCAAATTATAGCTAAGAGCAAATTAAGGCAGAAATCCAAATCGCTAGGCATCTTGCGACACCTTGCAGAGGAGATAGGTGAGCTCAAGCCAATTGTCGTTAGCCCTGCCTATTGCACATTTCTTCCCTTTGCGTCACATTGTTTGCCGGAAGGCAGAGACCTATATCACCAGGGGTGGAATAGTAGTATCGCCTTCTATATGATCGCACGCAAGTCTAAAATAGTATAATATTGTCACGGAGTTCTCACGGAGAGACGCTTCAACAGCTGGAGTCGGCAAGAGGAGACGGTAATGGCGGCCGATCCGCGATAGCACGATCGCAACCTCATCGTCTTCGCGGACAGCTTGCGCCACCTGGCAACACTAGGTGGCATTATTCCCCCCTCCGAAAAAGAAGGGCATCGCAGTGGTGCCGCCAGCAGCGTAGGCGCGCTAAGGTTCAGAAGGGAAACAGAGAAGAACGCGAGGAAAACGGAGCACACACAGAGTCACAACGGAGGGCCGCTAAGCCGTTATCGGGCATAGTACGGCTTAAGCCGCACAACGTGCACAATGTCAGAGCTGTTGGGCTGTCGACGTCTCGGTTGCGCGGCACCGTCGGGAACCACTTCATAGGTAACATCACTGATACGCCGTAGCACTTTATAGGGGCCAAAGTACCGGCAGAGTAGTTTCTCGGACAAGCCCTGGCGGCGGACAGGTGTCCACACCCAAACTTGTTCACCGGGATTGTAGTCGACCTGTCGGTGTCGAAGGTTGTAACGGCGCGCATCAGTGCCCTGCTGCTGGCCGATGTGTACGCGGGCAAGCTGACGGGCTTCTTCAGCGCGTTGGGCAATTTCATGAACATCGGGTGCGAGTTGGTCGTCATCGAGGCATGGTAGCATCGCGTCAAGCATGCTCTGGACTTCACGTCCATATACAAGACGAAAGGGAGTAAAGCGTGTAGTCTCCTGGAGGGCCGTGTTGTACGCAAATGTGACGTACGGTAGCACCTCATCCCAAGTTTTGTGCTGAACGTCTACGTACATTGACAGCATGTCCGCAATGGTCTTGTTTAAGCGTTCGGTTAGCCCATTGCTCTGCGGATGATAAGCTGTGGTCTTGCGATGGCTAGTGCAGCTCAACGTAAATATATGGTCGATTAGCTGCGCTGTAAACGCTGTGCCTCTGTCGGTAATAACGCACGAAGGGGCTCCGTGCCGCAAGACGATGTTTTGCATGAAAAAGTCGGCGACCTCTGAAGCTGTGGCACAGGGTATCGCCTTGGTCTCGGCGTAGCGAGTCAAATAGTCAGTAGCGACTATGATCCACTTGTTTCCTGAGAGTGACAACGGAAAAGGACCGAGAAGGTCCATTCCTATTTGATCGAACGGAGAGCGGGGTGTAGTAACGGGCTTGAGAAAACCCGCCGGCTTAAGCGGTGGCGTCTTCCGGCGCTGGCATTCACGGCAGCTTTTTACGTACCTTTGGACATCGTCCGAGAGTCCGGGCCAGTAGTACATGTTGCGTATCCTGGCGAGCGTCCGGGAAAAACCCAGATGGCCTGAAGTGGGCTCGTCGTGGCATGCCAATAAAATGTCGGCGCGAAGATCGGCCGGAAGTACCAGAAGGTAAGCTCTTTCTTGGCCTCTCGAGTTCTTCTTGTATAAGATACGGGCTATTATGTCCGATGCATTAAGTATACCGAGGAAACCGCTGTCGTCGTCGATTTCGGGACCGGAAGAGTCGAGTGGTGCACGCGACAGCGTGTCGGCGTCTTCGTGTTTACGGCCCGACTTATATACGATGGTAATGTCGAATTCTTGGAGCCGTAAACTCCAGCGGGCCAATCGTCCAGACGGGTCTCGCAAATTAGCCAGCCAGCATAGGCAGTGGTGGTCGGTTACGACTTTGAATGCGCGGCTGTAAAGGTAAGGGCGAAATTTCATGGTGGCCCACACGACAGCAAGGCATTCCTTCTCTGACGTAGAGTAATTGCGTTCGGCGCGGGAGAGAGTACGGCTAGCATAGGCTATAACTCTCTCAATGCCCTCTTGGTGTTGGACAAGGACAGCTCCAAGACCGATATTGCTGGCGTCGGTGTGGATCTCGGTGTCGGCCTCTTCGTCGAAGTGTGCAAGAACGGGAGATGTCTGAAGGCGTTGGCGGAGCGAAGAGAAAGCCGTCTCTTGGTCTATTGTCCAAACGAAGGAGGTGTTGCTCCTGGTGAGGCGCGTCAACGGCTCTGCAATCTTTGAGAAGTCCGCAATAAACCGTCGGTAATATGCACAGAGACCCAGAAAACGCTGGACAGCTTTCTTGTCAGTCGGAGTAGGAAAATTGGCGACGGCGGCTGTCTTGTCGGGGTCGGGTCGAACCCCGTCGGCGCTCACAACGTGACCGAGGAACTTGAGCTCTGTGTAACCGAAGTGGCACTTCTGGGGCTTCAGCGTAAGGTCAGCGGAATGGAGGGCTCTGAGGACAGTTCGCAGGCGCACGAGATGCTGTTCAAAAGTTTCTGAAAAAACGACAACGTCGTCCAGGTATACAAGACAACTTTGCCACTTGAGGCCGGTGAGGACAGTGTCCATCATCCGTTGAAACGTCGCTGGCGCAGAGCACAAGCCAAAAGGCAGCACTTTGAATTCATAGAGGCCATCTGGTGTAACGAAGGCAGTTTTTTCGCGGTCCCGTTCGTCCACTTCAATTTGCCAATAACCGCTCTTCAGGTCAATGGATGAAAAGTACTTAGCACGCCGTAATCTGTCCAGTGAGTCATCAATGCGGGGCAACGGGTAGACGTCCTTTTTAGTCACATTGTTTAATTTACGGTAGTCCACGCAGAATCGAAGTGTTCCATCCTTCTTTTTAACAAGGACAACAGGCGAAGACCACGGGCTTTGGGAAGGTTGAACTACACCGTCGTCAATCATCTCCTGAACTTGCTTTTGGATTACTTCCCGTTCTTTGGCGGAAACACGATAAGGCTGCTGGCGGATAGGGCGAGCGTCGTCATACGTAATGATCCGGTGTTGCGTTAGGGGCGTTTGACGAACTTTCGACGAAGAAGCGAAACACTGTTTATACTCCAATAGCAAGTGCTCTAAGGCCAGGCGCTTTCCTTCGGGGAGGTTGCAGTTGATATCGACATTCGGAACAGATTGGTCGTCAGTGGCGCGCGATGATTGGTCGTCAGGGGCCGCTGCCGCGAACACAAAGCAGATCGGAACATCCACAACAGCTTCAGCGGTAGCGATCGCAGTTCCAGAGAAAAGGTGCCGGTGCTCTGGAGAAAAATTTGTAACAAGGATCGCAGACCGGTCAGCGCGAATTGTTAGTAAGCTTCGAGCGGCGCAGATGCCTTGAGTCAGGAGGAGCGAATGATTAGCCTCGGCGACTGCTTCAGCGTCGTGCAACTCAGCACAGGCGACTTCAATCAAAACACTGCTACGGGGCGGAAGTGTGACGCTGTCGGCGAAAACGCGAAGTGCGGCACTGCGTTGGCAGGAGTTGTCGAGTTCGGCGGCTTGCTCTGTGGAAAACATGACGATTCGGTTGCGCAGATCGATAATTGCTCCAAACTCCCGCAGAAAGTCGATGCCGAGGATTAGGTCCCGAGAACACTCGCCCAGGACGATGCAGCTGACGACGAACGTGGACTTGCTGATCTGAACGTGAGCAGTGCACATACCCTTGGGCGTAACCAGATGACCACCGGCAGTTCGAAGGTGCGCGCCAGGCCAAGGGGTAATCACTTTTTTCAGAATGGTCGCCAGTTGTCCACTTAAGATCGAATAATCGGCCCCGGTATCAACTAATGCGCTTACTCTGCGACCATCGATAAGAACGGGTATTTCTAAAGAAACGCTGTTTTTTAACTCTGGTGATGGCGTCGGCGGGTTTTTGTCGGACTGTAGCGGCGACGACGGGAGGTCTTCAGCACAGCGCCCCCCAGCGACCTCGCCCCCGAAGGTCGCTGGTTTCAGTTTTCCCGACGAGGACTTGGCGATTGGCCCGGTGCCGCTCGCGAGAAGCCGGGAGGTGTCGGGGAAGAGCGCCTCGGTGAGGGTGAGCGCGACTGCCGCTGCACTCGGGATGGATTGCGCTGGTCCGCAAGGAATTCTACAATTTCAGGGGGTCGTTCACCTTGACGGGGTCTCGGTGAGTCGGTGCGGAAGCCTTGGATGCCGATGCGTCGGTAATAACAATTTCGATAAAGATGACCTGGCTCTCCGCAGTGAAAACAGAGCGGTCGTCGGTTAGGTGTACGCCAAACGTCGGCCTTTCGGAGGGGTGCTCGACGATCCTCGAAGTACTGCACCGGTTGCTCAGAGGGCCGCGGGGCTTGAGGCGTGGCGTGAATTGGTGGCGGCGAAGCGGGAGCCGGACGCCTTGCAGCTTCGGCGTACGTCGGACGGTGGTAGTCCCCAGGCAGAGGTGGTACGTCGACCGCAGGAACAGGGCCCCGGAACGCCTGTTGCACCTCCTCTCGTACAAGAGCGGAGATGGAACCGAGCGCAGGCTGCGACGGGCTACAAAATTTGTGAAGCTCCTCACGCACGATTGTGCGAATAAGTTCCCGCAAATCATCAGGATGCTGTCCGATGGTGGCAAACGATGATGTGACTGCAGCAGCATGCACGGGCCGGTCGTAACTGGCGCAACGCTGTTGCAGGACCTTCTCCATCGTTGTGGCTTCCGAAAGAAATGCAGCAACTGTAGATGGTGGGCTGCGCACGAGGCCTGCGAACAGCTGCTATTTGACGCCTCTCATTAAGTGCCGAAGTTTCTTCTCTTCAGGCATGGCAGGATCAGCTCTCCTGAAGAGCCGCGTCATGTCCTCGACGTACATTTGTACGCTTTCGTTCGGTAGCTGGACGCGGGACTGGATTGCCCGCTCCGCTCTTTCGCGGCGATCCGCGCTGGTGTAGGCCTCCAGGCAGGCGACGGCGAAACTCTCGCCAGGAAATTAGAACTTCCTCACGGTTCTCAAACCACGTGCGGGCGCCATCCTCTAGGCTAAAGTAGACGTTTCTTAGTTTCGCGGCGTCGTCCCACTGGTTATAAGCAGCCACACGCTCGAAGTGAAGGAACCAGTCCTCCACGTCTTCGAAAAGGTCCCCGTGGAAGGCCTTGGGAACCCGCGGGGTCTGCAAGGTATAGTGGGCAGGTGTAGCACCGGCAGCTTGCGTGAGAATACCGGTGGCTGGTATCATGACTGTCGCGAGTGGTCCAAGCTCCGGTGAAAGTCCCTGCAGCCTCCGGCTGAAGCGGTGTACCGGGGTGTCAATCGGCGCAGGGCTGGCGGCACGGCTCCCTGGAGGGGTTTCTTGCATGGGATACTCGTACCCAGCAGGCTCCACCAAATTGTCACGGAGTTCTCACGGAGAGACGCTTCAACAGCTGGAGTCGGCAAGAGGAGACGGTAATGGCGGCCGATCCGCGATAGCACGATCGCAACCTCATCGTCTTCGCGGACAGCTTGCGCCACCTGGCAACACTAGGTGGCAATATCGTAAAGGCCAACTGCTTTAGCATGAAATCCTGCCAGGTCTACACGCCGTCTTTGAACACTCGACCGCGAAGGAAGCATCATGCGATTAGTTTTTAAGGTATAGTAGCAGGGCTTGAAGTCAGGGGGGTCTCAGACTCCCCTTCAATATTGACTAAAGGCCTGAGATCCCCCTTGTCTTCAATGTCTTTGGGTATTGGGAATCGTAATCTGCACACAGCGATCTTTTTTTTGTAAGCAGCATTCACAGACCCGCCCTCCAAACTTGTGCATGCACGCACCACGATCCGCAGCAGACTGCTGAGATAGCTTCACCGGGCTAGAAAGGAGCTTATTCTTTCTCCATGCACTGTGTATAACACTATGTTATAGACAAAGGAAATAAACCAACTCCAAATTTATTTCTTCCCTTTGTATAAACCTATGCGTAAAACAGGCTGCCAGCCGCGTTCTTTCTCTCCCTCTGTTACTCTCTCCACTTGTGCTCGAATCACTAGACCTACCTCCGATGGAGCTAGACTTTAAGCCTTGTATAATGGCGCAGCGTCCGAGCAAAAAAAATGTTGGCTGGGTAGCATCAAGCCAGCTTTGCCTATACTGTAGCATGTATCTGTCACAAAATTCGGCGCAAATTCGGAAGACGGGCGTGGCGCGGAAGCAAGCACGTCTGTGCACGCCGTAGAGAATTCTAGAATATAGGAGGTGGAAACCCCAAGAGTGCCTAACCTTGTGTATGTTGCTGCCCTCTCCACTGCGCTCGCTGGCGCGGCGCCAAAGGCAACATGACCGCGCTCCATAGAAGAATCGGGAAGGTCAGACTAAATTCTACTCATTGCTGACGGAGAGGACGTAGCCTTGAGCGTGCTCCGGAAAATGTTCTGCAGGCCTGACCAATGGGGAGGCACGCCCGGCGTGAGATTGAGAAGGAAATTCTACAGTTAATTCTGGGTGGGTGTGCGCGCCTGCCATATAATGCGAAGAACGAGCAGACGCGGAGCGCACCTATTATGAAGGGCGTTGACCGCTTTTAGCCAGCCAGAGCCGCTGTTTAAGCTTCAGGGAAGCGCGCCTGCTCAACTCCCGGGTCAACACCACTGGCCCCAGCCACAGACCAGTGACGCACCGTGCACCAGCCTCTAGGACGGCTCCGTCGTGATATTCTGGCCATCGGACTGTCGCAGTGCCCGGTGAAGTAATTGTGTCCTTTTGTGCTTGTCTCTCTCTCTTGTGTTAGTGAACTTGAAGTGCAATATCTCCCTTGTATTATAGTCTCTCGAGTGTTACGCTGAACGAGTTGCATTGTATTGCATATCACTTTCATGTCTTCGTACCAGTGACTAGGCAATCCTCTGTATCGTCTCTATGCTCTAAAAGCTTTGTTGTGTCTGTGAAACTTTGGCTCTGACCCAGTCTCTGGCTTGCGACCGGCGAAAGCTGGGCTAGACGACCCCCCCCTTGTCATTTGGTATTATTAAGGAACATGGTACCAGCGCAAGAAACAAGGGCGAAGGGAGATGAAAGACAACACAACAGACAACGCGCTGGTACCATGTTCCATAATAATGCAAACCGACTAGCCCAGCTGTCTACCCTTAGTCATTTGGCAGCTGGTCTCCGGCTGAGCTTGCCACGCTGAGTCGAGGACATTTCCTTTAAGACCGAGACCGCTACCCCCCCCCCCCTCCCCCTCCCTCTTACGCTGTAAGGGTGTCTGGGAGTGCACGCAGGATAAGTGCGCGAAAAGGTGGCAGTATCTCGCCGCCTTTCTGCAGTGTTTTTCGCTTTACTCCGTCCCTTCATGAATGCAGAAATTTTAGAATTGTACCACAGACCTCGCTAAGAGGCAGCTGTCGCATAACGTTAAAAAATAAACGATAAGTGTGCTTTCTGTCTTAATATTAAGAGCATCCGACATCCATTTTGCCGTGCAGCCGTTTGCCTCGAAATATCGTGACCGTCACTATGCTGCTTGCTTGGTAGGGTTCGACAAACAGAAAAGAAAGAAACAATTACGATTTTTGACTCCACCCTTTTTCATCAAAGTCGCAAGAAGTGAAGCTGCAATGGGATGGATGTGGGCAGCTCGGAGTACTGGTTTAGAGAAACATGCTTTGTGTTATGCTGGCTTCTCCACTGGATACAATCTGAAATATGGTCTACATTTAGCTTCCTACGTGTGCTCATTCGTAGCCATCAGAGAAACTGACCATTAAGCTTCTCTAGTCAGCTGTTGTTGAAGTAAAAACCGGTTCAAGCACAAAAATTGTAAGATGATGCTGAAATCACAGCTCATCTAAAAGTTTTTGGGATCTCCTTCCAAGCAACCATTCAAAGCTTAGCCGAAACCAGAACAGATCAAATGTGGCGCACATTCATTACTCGTAAGTAGCCGATACCGGAGCATTTAGACCAGCACGAAATGAAACAAGTCCTTAGTCGATTGATTGACACCTTAGTGGAGTCTAAATAACTCAGAATGGATGAATTTGGCGCGAAGTTCCTACTACTCTAACAAGAAGAATTCAAGAGATACAACTATATAATGAAGTTAATGGACGTAGCTAAGCAGCCGACGGCGGTTCATGAGTATTAGTTCGAATATACAGTCCAGCGGCGAACGTCGCGGCTTCTGCTGTGGCGGGTTTCGAATGTTTAGACGAATATAGATCTCTGATACACCCTTACGTGCCACTTTTCAATGCATAAGTGTGCTATATATTTTCAAAATAGAGGCGTGGCTTTTAAGCAGAAACCATAAAGTTGTCCACGACTGGCAGAGTGGTTTAGGGGCATACAGTCAAAGAAACCCAAGAACAGCAGAAAGTGTCGTTGGCAATCACGTTACTATGTGCGCCTGAAACGTTTTTTTGTATTGCCTACTATTGTGATTTCATGTGCTCACAGGACTGAACTTGGTCCCATGCACAGCATTCCCTGAGTTACTTTCACGTGACACTTGCCTTGCCAGTGACTGTCAGCGCACTGAGATTTCGCATCTGATTGCGGCACGTTTTATATGTCGTCGATGCCAGGCCTTACCTAATTTTTCACATTTGCATGGGATGCCTACCCTGAAAACACATTCACCAGCGTAAATTTGTTATAATCTATACCGAAATAGAAGCTAATGCACGGGTCTATATTTGTTGCATCCATTCAGAAGCAGACCAGAGGACTAGCACTACCGTGCAGGCACATAAAGACGGCTTCTCAGTGCAATTTTTTTGGGCGCCCTAATGCAGCGCAAGGGGAAGGTATTTAATTGAGATTTACCACTTGTTAGCCGTGATGGCCGATGGCACTAAACAAGCACATTAAGCCACTGCATATTGTAGTGCTTACATAAAACTGCCTGTGCGTTCGCACGAGAACATAGACACCGAAGCGTTCGTGAATGCTTGGTTATTCGAGTAACAGAAATTGTTGAACCAATATATATTGAAGCTCTGTTGAGACTGGAGGCGTTTTATATATAGATCACGAAATTCTGCTGAACTTCTTTCGCCGGCCATTCAAAAGCCATGGACTGAGTGTTGGGGCCATCGCTAGGCCTAAGCTTATCCCATGCTTCTTCGGAGGAATCAGGCAAGAGTTCTGGGGGAGGCCTACGGACTTGGCATGCCCAGATCTTATGTTCGAAGTTATCATTCTCACCACAAAACCGGCTGGAGCGATTGATATCCTTATTTTTTGAATTTAGATATGTAGTTTGTTTTGGGGAGGATCACCGTCTGCAGTTTTCTCTATATGACCTGTTTTTTAAGCGATGTTTATAGCCTCAGGGCATAATAACTACGAAGTGAGAGATGAGTAAGGTGCTTAAATAAATGAAAAAAGGTGGGCTGATTTGATGAAATCAAGAAGTGAACGATGATATGGACCCTGTGTCCAGGCAATATAGCAATCCTGTTGATTGATATTCTTATTTTTGAATTTAGATATGTAGATTGGTTTGGGGACGATCCCCGTCAGCAGTTTTCTCTACATTACCGGTTGTCTGGTCAGTCTTTTAAGGGCTGGTATCCCATAAACCTTACAGAGATGCCAGTAAAGAACAATCCCCTATGTCATTCAAACCAGAACTGAGCCTTCGTAGAAAGTTTCTCCACGGAGTCAAAATGGCTTTCTGTCAGACTGAATCAGTACCTCAAACATTAAAGAAATGGTTTATACACGCTTAATGGGAAGATATTAACCTGAAAATGAGGCTCCTGATAGAAAATATTTGCTGTTAATCTCCAGTCGAATTAGGCCATGGAAAACGAACGTATTGGCAATTGCAAGCGGAATGAACAAAACCTCTAAGAAAATGACCAGTGAGCTTTTAGGACGCCGCGGTAATTCAGTGGTTATGGCACTCGGCTGCTGACCCGAAGGGCGGGGGTACGATCCTGGCCGCGGCGGTCACATTTCTATGGAGCCAAGGTTCTAGAGGCCCGTGCACTGTGCGATCTCAGTGCAGGTTAAATAAAGCCAAGTGGTCGAAATTTCCGGAGCCATTCATTACAATGTCCCTCATAGCCTGAGGTGCTTTGGGACGTTAAACCCTTTTAAAACAAAGCAGTTAGTTTTAGTGCACCAGCGCATATAATACCCATCCCCCATATTTTGACGTCGCGTTTTCGTGTTTGTGTGTTTGTTTCTCTGTCTGTCTCGGTTTGTATGTATGTATGCATGCATGTATGCATGTATGTATGTATGTATGTATGTATGTATGTATGTATGTATGTATGTATGTATGTATGTATGTATGTATGTATGTATGTATGTATGTATGTATGTATGTATGTATGTATGTATGTATGTATGTATGCATGCATGCATGCATGCATGCATGTATGTATGTATGTATGTATGTATGTATGTATGTATGTATGTATGTATGTATGTATGTATGTATGTATGTGTGTGTGTGTGTGTGTGTGTGTGTGTATGTATGTATGTATGTATGTATGTATGTATGTATGCATGTATGTGGTCATGCATTCGCTTTTGCGACTGTTTAAATGCTGTGTGTGTGAGCGCGCGCGCATGTGTATGCGTGTGCGCGTGCGCCCGTCTGTGCGCGTGCGTGCGTGTGCGCTTGCGTGTGTGTGTGTGTGCGTGTGTGTGCGCGCGCGTTTGTGCGTGTGCGTGAGCGTGCTTGTGCGTGTGCGTGTGTGTGCCTGTGCGTGTGTGCGTGTCCGTGTGTACGTGTGTGCGCGTGTGCGTGTGTGTGTGGTGTGTGTGTGCGTGCGTGTGTGCGCGCGCGTGTGTGTGTATGCGTATGTGTTTGTGTGTGTTGTGGGTGTGTGTGAGTGCGTGTGTGTGTGTGCGCGCACGCGCGTGTGTGTGTGTGTGTTTGTGTGTGCGCGTGGGTGTGCGTGCGTGTGTGTGCGCGCGTGTCTGTGTGCGTGTGTGTGTGTGTGCGTGTGTGTGTGCGCGCGCGTGTGCGTGCGTGTGTGCGCGCGTGTGCGTGTTTGCGTCTGTGTGTGTGCGTGCGCGTGTGCGCGTTTGTGTGCGTGTGTGTGTGTGTGTGCGCGCGCGTGTGTGTGTGCTTATGCGTGTGTGTTTGTGTGTGTGCGTGGGTGTGCGTGCGTGTGTATGTGTGTGCGTGTGTATGTTTGCGTCTGTGCGTGCGTGTGCGTGTGTGTGCGTGTGTGTGTGTGTTTGTGTGTGTGCGCATGTGTGTGCGCGCGCGTGTTCGTGTGCGTGTACGTGCGTGCGTGCGTGTGTGTGCGCGTGTATGCGCGTGCGTGTGTGTGCGCGCGTTTGTGTGTTTGTGTGTGCGCGCGTGTGTGTGTGCGTGCGTGCGTGTGCCTGCGTGTGCGTGTGTTGTTTCTGCGCGCGCGCGCGTGTGTGTGTGTGCGTGTGTGTGTGTATGGCTGACTGTCCGCTTGTCTGAAGCCGGTGTTGTGTCAGGCTGCTCACCAACCCACCGAGCGGTGGGCAGGTGACTTTGAGCAGCCTGCCCATCGTGTCTGGCGGCGTCTAATTTATTCGAGAGTGGCTGCTCGTGAACATCCACTTGGATCGCTACCCAAGCTCCTGATCGAAGCGCCTACCGTAGAGGGGCAGAGGCGCATTCCTTCACCGCTGCACCGCTGTGCCAGCACTGCTAGGAAGACTCCCAGGATTATATGAATGTAGAGAAAAAACAATCCGGTATATACGGAATTTAAACCAATATCGTTGGACATTAACAACTACCTCATGTCCAACATTCCCCGAAGAAAATATTTAAAACTGAAAAATTTTTAGACACTTTTGTGGAAATATTAAGCATAATGGTTCTGAAGAACCATTATCCTGTTAACGATTCTCCTGACATGAATCAAAATCTTTTTTAAAATCATTTTCACTAAACGCATCGAACAGTTAAGACTCCCGAAGCAAGTCAATGGGGAATGCTTTTGAAGAGAGCAAAACCGTTATTAGAAAAGAAAGACAAGTCTGCCGTCCGGTGATTGGCGGATATATTCTTGTTATAGTGAAATCATACATTGCACGAAAATTTGCATTCATAAACAGTTTTGCACTGAAACATACTTTTGTCCAGAATTGTTGGGTATAAACCGTAACCGAATAGAAAACCGAACTGCTACTACAGCTAATTCGCATTTGGCATAACTACGCAAATCGACCGCCGCTTTTTTGTCTTCATTATCTGCTCCTAGCCGCATGCGCTGGTCACAGTGAATGTAGCAGCTAACGGGAGAACTGACAAGGCGTGAGCGGGGACGAATGCCTGTATGCTGCACGGGCACACGTTGAGCGAAAGCAACAAGACTTCCGTGATTATTGTGTACCTTTTTAAATTTTTAGCGGTCGGCCTTAACACCAAACATATTTCAATTTTCCTCCATTGATGTTGAGATTTTCATGGAAATGGCATGAATCAAATGGTGCAATTAGTGGTCACATTCAGCGTGGATACTGAAAGTAAGCATAGGCTGAGTAGCCATCTGTGCAACTCATACAGGCGTGCTTCATCACTGCAATCCCATAATAATTTGGAAGATAGGAATGGCGTATCTACATGAGAGTGCCTTTAAATTCTGCCGTTGCTCCACTGGTATGTTCACTTCCATTGGAACGACAGTTCAAGCCAAAGCCGCCCAACGACAGAACAGGCCAGTCCTAAGCAGGAATGTTTATATTTATGTTTTTATGCATTAATAATCGTTGCCTCCGCAGCATGCGAAATTCAAGGTAATAGCTCGCAAGTACCATAATACAATGGCAATGATATATATTCTAATAAATAACAAGCATTTTGATAATGATGTAGCGTTTTGTGGACTGCCAAGCTTGGGCATTACAGAGAGAAAAGTGAACTAGGTTTGTTATTGAGCCTCGGAAGATGTCAGCGAATGTGATGGATGGAAATTTACAATGTTCTAATGCTTTTTGCCCATACAGCGTATGAGCACGATTCCCCCCGATCTTCGGTAGGTCAACTGGCAGGAATGTTGCACGCCCCTGACATTGTTCAACGCGTCTCTAGGTGGCAACTGTCGGGAACTGTTTATTGAGTAGCAGCAGAAAACCAGCGGTAGAGCGCTGGCTCTTACGTGGGCATGGCTTGCACTGGCGCAGTGAGAAATGATTCCAAGGACACAATGGCCGGGGAGGGGCCAACCCGAGAACACAACGCAATAGCTTGAACAAGCAAATAAATAAAAAAATCCGCTGGTAGTCTGGAAGGGAGAAATGACGTGATCTTATGCCACAGATGTACAAAAATTTAAATGTAGTAACAACATGTTACAGAAAGGGTTAACACGCACTGCTTTCTTGTGTTCACGATGCCTCCCATGGCTCTTTATATTGTTACAGGTTCTATTTACAAAAAATATTTACAAGGCAGGTCGAGAGGAGCCTGGTGCGCCGGCGGCAGGATACTTGACTTTCTCTTCCTCTTCTACTTCCAGCCGCCGCACGTCTTCTTTATTCCTCAGAGCCCATGCGCAGCACGTGACATTTCCCCGTTCGCAGACGAAGCCCTCTGGGCCAGTCAATCAATCGGGGTCCCGAGAATGGAATGGCTTCAGCCGTGCGACATGCACGACCTGGGTTGTCCTTGAGCGGCGTCCTTGCGTTGATTGGGGAGAGATGACATAGTTGAGGTCATTGAGGCGAGCAACAACGATGAACGGGCCTGTGTAGTGGGATAGCAGCTTTTCTTATAAGCCACGCTTGCGTAGGGGCGTCCACAACCATACAACGTCACCGGGCAGGTAGGAGACATCCTTGCGCCGGCGGTCATAACGCTGCTTAGAGCGATGCTGTGATGCCAAGGTGCGTATCCGGGCAATCCGACGGGCTTCTTCAGCGCGACATAGAAGGCTCGGTGTCGAGAGAGAAAGGTAAGATGCTGTCGAGGGAGCTTCGAGGCGGACAGGCATAAAGAAGGAAGAATGGGCTGTAACCAGTTATTTCATGCCTCGACGTGTTATAGGCGTATGTAATAAAGGGAAGCACGTCGTCCCAGTTCTTATGGCGGGAATCGACATACATGGCCAGCATGCTCGTGAGTGTCCGATTGGTACGTTCAACCAGTCCATTAGTCTGGGGGTGGTACGGCGTCGAGTGGCGAAAATGGCATGAACTAAGACGCAGAAGCTCTTCCACAACGTCTGCCGTAAACTGGCGACCGCGGTCACTGATAACAACTCGAGGAGGTCCATGCCGGAGGATGGCAGCACGAAGAAGGAAGAGCGAGACCTCAGCAGCGGTGGCGCAAGGTAGGGCGGCGGTCTCACAGTAACAGGTGTGGTGATCAACGCACACTATAATCCAGCGGTTACCGTTGGACGAGCGGGGAAACGGGCCGAGCAGATCGAGTCCAACTTGTTCATATGGCGTGCTTGGAGGTGGCAAAGGATGCAGGCGTCCAGGCGGAGAAGTCGTGGGAAGCTTGAACCGCTGACACTGCACGCAGGTGGCCACGTAGCGCTGAACCATGTGACGCATTTTTGGCCAGTAAAAACGTTCTTTGATGCGGTTAAGTGTCCTGGCAAACCCCAAGTGCCCAGCCGTGACGTCATCGTGCATTGCCTGCAGAACAGAGGAGTACAGAGTAGCCGGAACGACGAGGAGAAAGCGCGCACCTCCAGGCGAGTAATTCGTTCTGTAGAGTAAACCGTCGCGAACGCAGAAAGGGCTTGCGGATGTCGGGTCACGGGCTTCGGCAAAAAGCGGCGCCAAGTGCTGATCCTTGCGTTGTTCCATCTGGAAAGTGCCAAGATCTGGAAACTCTTGGGAAACGGCAGCGAGATAGTCATCGAAGTTTTCATCATCGGAAGTAGTAACCGTGAGCGGCAGCCGCGAGAGGCAATCTGCGTCGGCGTGTTGGCGGCCACTTTTGTAAGACACTTTGAAGTTAAACTCTTGGAGGCGTAACGCCCAGCGGCCCAACCGACCGCAGGGGTCGCGTAGATTGACCAGCCAGCACAGAGAGTGATGGTCTGTGACGACTGTAAAAGCACGTCCATAAAGGTACGAACGAAACCGTTGTACGCCGAAATCAACGGCGAGACACTCTTGCTCTGTTACAGTGTAATTGCGTTCCGACTTGCTGAGGGTGCGACTTGCATAAGCGACAACGTGTTGATTGCCCTCATGGCGTTGGATAAGCACAGCACCCACGCCGATGCCGCTGGCGTCAGTGTGGAGTTCAGTCGGTGCTGTCGGGCAGAAATGACGCAATATTGGCCGCGAGGTGAGGAGAAACTTGAGCTGCCGAAACGCGGAGTCGCATTCGGGAGTCCAGTGGAAAGGCGTGTCTTTCTGCAGGAGACTTGTAAGCGGATAGGCTAAATCAGAAAACTTGGGAACGAAACGCCGAAAATATGAGCAAAGTCCTAGGAAACTCCTGAGCTCTTTCACTGATTTGGGTTCTTTGACACTGCTTACAGCTTCAACCTTCTGCGGGTCGGGTCTGAGGCCATCCTTGTCAACGAGATGACCAAGCACAGTAATATGGCGTTCACCGAAGCGACACTTCTTCGAGTTCAGCACGAGGCCCGCTCTCTCTATGCAGTCTAGGACAATGGCTAAGCGGCTGTTATGTTCGACGAAGGTTCTACCAAAAATAACAACATCGTCCAGATAACACATGCAAACTTGCCACTTCAGGCCACGTAAAAGCGTATCCATAAATCGTTCAAAAGTGGCAGGAGCGTTGCAAAGGCCGAAAGGCATAACATTAAATTCATACAACCCGTCAGGTGTCACGAATGCTGTCTTCTCTTTGTCTTGCGGGTGCATCGGGATCTGCCAGTACCCGGACCGTAGATCCACCGAGGAAAAGTAGGAGGCTGAGTGGAGGCAGTCAATGGCATCATCAACGCGCGGGAGCGGGTAAACATCCTTCTTTGTGACAGTGTTAAGCCGGCGGTAGTCGACACAAAATCGCCAAGTGCCATCTTTCTTTTTGACAAGGATCACTGGAGCAGCCCACGGGCTTGAAGATTCCTGAATGATGCCGCGGTGCAACATGTCACGGACTTGTTCATCGATTATCTGACGTTCGGAAGGCGAGACGCGGTATGGCTTCTGGCGAATCGGCTGTGCAGATCCAGTATTGATCATGTGATGGGTACGGGAAGCTGGAATCGGCGGTGGTTGGTCGCGACCAAAGTCAAACACGTCCGCATGCTTCATAAGAACGGCCACTAGTACCTGGCGGTCGCTAGTGGGTAGGGATTTGTTGACCATGGCTAGGAATTGAGAGTCGCTCAGATCGCGGCGTCTAGTTGGACGAGACACGTTGTCAGTGATCGCGGCAACTGGTACAGAAAAACGTTCTTCAAAGCCAGCAAGTTTTAAACCACATGGCAATACTGCAGGTTCGTTGGAATGATTGACAGTCCAAAGAGTGGCATGGCCCTTGGTCACATGGACGACGCTGCGGGGTACTAGCACACTTTTCTTTGCACAGTTAAGGGAACAAGGTTCCACCACAGCATCGAAGGCATCAGAAATCGTGCTCGAGGACACAACGGGAACGAATATGGCAGACATTGCTGGAACGACGGTATCTTCAGAGACAGAAAACACTTGGGCAACCACTGGCGAGTCTTCTATGAGAGCTGACCGAAGGCCAGGACTTAACGATATGCCACCACTGCGGAAGTCGAGAGTAGCGCCGCACTGGTGCAAAAAGTCAATACCGAGGATGATGTCATGCGTAGAACGAGGGAGCACCGTGAATTCAGTTCGGAACATGTGGCCAGCGATCACTACATTCACAGAACAAATACCAATCGGAACCAATGATTCTCCCCCTACACCCCGGAATATAACAGCACGATCCCAAGCGAACATTATTTTACGACCCAGACGGTTCTTGAAAGTTGAACTCATCACTGACACCGTGGCACCAGTGTCCACTAAGGCCATGACGTAAATACCGTCCACTAAAACTTCAAGGCGGTTCCTTAACATAACAATGGGCAGAGGAATTGGCACTATCGATGATCCGGCGACCGCACCTCCATCGGCCGCACACGCTAGTTTCCCGGGGACGGTGGGGAACGACGTTGGGGGAAAGGCGAGCGGCGAGAGCGGTGCGGAGGTGGAGTCAGACTTCGGTCAGAGGCAGGGGAGTCGTTCCGTGGTGGCGCGTAACTGGATGGGCGCTGAGACGATGTGAAGACACGGTCATGAACAGGCGCATTGAAACTCAGGCGAGGGTTCGACCATTGGCGCTGGGAGCGAGAAAACTGGCCCCGGCGACGGCAGAATTTAGAGATGTGACCGATCATACCACAGCGGTAACAAAGTGGTGGGTCGGGGGGGCACTCGGGATAACACTCCTCGTAGCCAGTGTCGAAACGACCATCGTACTCCGGCTGCCGCAGGTGGCGTTGCGGATGAGCTGGCGCCCTGGGGCCGGGGCGGGTGATCAGGGGAGCGTCGCTGTAATCAATGCGAGTAGCACTGGTAGGGGCCTGGGCAGACAAACTCCAAGGGGAGGAGCGGGAGGCGGGAGCCGCCTGCAGAGAACAGCTCCCATACGGGACCTCACTGCGGCGCGCAAGATCTTGATGCCGGGAGAGTTCGTCACGCACGATTTGACGAATCACGTCAGGGAGAGTCGCCGCATTCACAGGCTCGTGGAAATCCACGCTGGCGACGGTGGTGACGTTAGGCAGGCGACCGAACTTGGGAGTAATTCGACGCAGTTTTAGAGCTTCAAAGGTGTGGCAGTGCTTGATGATATCCGTGGGCGAGTCTAAATTTTCTTTACTAATAAGAAAGCTGTAGACGTCCTCTGCGATGCCCTTGAGGAGATGACCAACGCGATCTTCGTCGGACATACTGGGATTAACGACGTTGCACAGCTTCAAGACCTCTTCTATGTAAGTCGAGCAGGTCTCTCCAGGCACTTGCGCTCTCTGAAGCAAAGACTGCTCAGCGCATTTTCGTTTGGCAACAGTATCCCCGAAGCAGCTGCGGAGCTCTTCCATGAAGCGGTCCCAACTTGTGATTGATGCCTCATGGTTTTCGAACCAAATTAGCGCGGTGCCATCGAGAAAGAAGACGACATTGGCCAGCTGAAGCGTGGCATCCCAGCCGTTGTATTTGCTCACCCGCTTGTAATGGGTGAGCCAATCATCCACGTCTTCGCCAGCCTTCCCGGAAAACGTCCGCGGCTCACGGTAGTGCTGCCAAGCGGGCGTCGCGGCGCCGGTCGGACGTGCGTTGGCTTCCTTGGGCATTTGCACGGGCAACGGTGGCAATCCGGCGATTCTTCGGCTGCAGCGGTTGCGAGAGGGGTCCGTGGTGATCGACCCAGCACCTCCACCGCACTGTTACAGGTTCTATTTCCAAAAAATATTTACAAGGCAGGTCGAGAGGAGCCTGGTGCGCCGGCGGCAGGATACTTGACTTTCTCTTCCTCTTCTACTTCCAGCCGCCGCACGTCTTCTTTATTCCTCAGAGCCCATGCGCAGCACGTGACAATATATTTGTTATGACCTCCTTAATTGCCGATGTCTCTTCCGCTTGATTCAAGCAGCTTGCACCAGCAGCCGTACATTCGGAGTCTGCTATAGTAATCAGTACAATCAATCATTCCATCTATCAATAATTCAATCAATCAATCAATTTTATTTTCGATGCCTGGGAACAACCGAAAGGTCTTGTTGCTGGTACACACACACACACGCACGCACGCGCACACACGCACACGCACACACACACAAATTTAATCTATGTTCCCCATGAAGGAAGACAATTAAGTGAGCAAATGCAGCAGTCTAGGTTATCGAAAAAAATGCATCAAGTAGGCCTCTGCATTAGAGAAAGACGTTACCACGAACATGAAGTACAAAATGCGAGAACAAGAAAACGGCGAGAACAGCGGGAAATAAAAACAGCTAGAACAGGCAACAGACTTATAAATAACAAGAAAAAAAAGAAACAAAGGGAATGAAAACAATACCGATCTATTATAGCAAAGTAACGCATGCAGCAAAATATAATAAAGAATAAGCGAATCCTATTATGAACTAATGTGAAATCTCTAAATACAAGCTAGAAATACAATCAAACAGAAAAAGAAATGTAATAATAATAATAATGATAATAATAACTATATTCGCGTCACGCATACTGGATGCCGGAGGCCTGTAGAAAACCTGTCATAATGGCAGCTTGACAGGGCCACAGGCCCCAACACTGGCAACATCATGCAGTGGTGAGCAAAATACAAAACTGAAAAAGAAATTAGCATTCATTAATTTCAGCACAGAGAAAATAATAAAAAAATAATGAAAGGACAACCTTCAAGGCTTAAAAAACCGCGTTACAGTCCTGAAATACAAATTGCATGCGTTGAAATTCCACACAATACAAAAC
Organism: Amblyomma americanum; assembly: GCA_030143305.2. Classification (NCBI taxonomy): domain Eukaryota; kingdom Metazoa; phylum Arthropoda; class Arachnida; order Ixodida; family Ixodidae; genus Amblyomma; species Amblyomma americanum. The sequence goes on along the minus strand of JARKHS020026537.1, from coordinate 125,576 downwards.
AAATTTGCATTCATTCACACTGAACAAACAAACGTTATTACATTAGCAAAGATATTCCAAACAAAGGTCTCACTCGACGAGAGTTGATAGTAGGAGATAGAAGTGCCACAAGCGAGAACTACGGATTTTAGTGCGTTGTGCTTTATTCTAAATACTAATCTGATCACGAAGTTTCTTGAATGTTCTCAGGTTCGACGTTTTCTTAATGCAATGCATTTAGCCATACTGGCAGCTGGTTCACGCCTTTGATTTGAGAGTGGCGCACCGGTATGACGTACAGACGTCTGCACGATCACTCGTGCGCACTGCATTGTTCACACCACTTTCACAGCAGTTTTTGCAATAGAAGCGCGATACCTTACAAGTTCATTATCCCATTCGCCAGTGCACAATTCATCTCCTCACCATCTTGCTTCACCTCATCTCTATTTCAGCAAGTTACAATAGGCACAAGAACACTAAGTCTTCCAAGAAGTGCAACGAACGCTTCACCGCCTGCACGAATTGAGTCGACCGCATGCTTAAAAAAAGTCACGGCCTGGTCACCGGCGGCAGTGACCTTTGCAACCCATCGCTCGCTACTGCGCCAGTTTTATCCTACGCCTCCATCAAAACACGCTCTATAGCTTATTCGTGCTCTAATGCAAGCGCAGCGTCATGCGTGTGCGTGTGTGTGTGTGCGTGTGCGTGTGTGTTCGTATGTGTGTGTGTGTGCGTGCTGCGTGTGTGCGTGTGCGTATGTGTGTGTGCGTGTGTTTGTGTGTGCGTGTGCTTGTGCGCGTGTGCGTGTGTGCGTGCATGCGTGTGTGCGTGCGTGTGCGCGTGTGCGCGTGGGTGTGCGTGCGTGTGCGTGTGTGTGCTAGTGTCGTGTGTGTGTGTGTGTGTGCGTGTGTGCGTTGTGCGTGCGTGTGTGTGCGCGTGTGTGTGTACGTGCGTGTCTGTGTGCGTGTGCGCGTGTGCGTGTGTGTGCGTGTTCGTGTGCGTGTCGTGTGTGCGTGTGTGTGCGTGTGCGCGTGTGCGTGTGCGGGGGAGTGTGCGCGTGTGCATGTGTGTGCGTGTGTGTATGCGTGTGCGAGTGTGTGTGCGCGCGTGCGCGCGAGCGTGTGTGTGTGTGTGCAAGTGTGTGCGTGTGTGTGCTTGTGTGCATGTGTGCGTGTGTGTGCCTGTGCGTGCGTATGTGTGCGTGTGTGTGTCCGTGTGTGGTGCGTGCGTGTGTGTGCATGTGAGCGTTTGCGTGTGTGCGTGCGTGTGTGGTGTGTGTGTGTGTGCGTGCGTGTGTGTGTGTCTCTGTGTGTGTGTGCGTGTGCGTGCGTGTGTTTCTGTGTGTGCGTGTCTGTGTGTGTGTCTGTGTGTCTCTGTGTGTGTGTCTGTGTCTGTGTGTGGGTGTGCGTGCGCGTGTGCGTGTGCGCTTGTGCGTGTGGGTGCGTGTGTGTGCGTGTGCGTGTGTGTGCGTGTGTGGTGCGTATGTGTGGGTGGGTGTGCGTGTGCGCGTGCGCGTGCGTGTGTGTGTGCGTGTGCATGTGTGTGTGTGTGCGCGCGTGTGTGTGCGTGTGTGTGTGTATGGCTGACTGTCCGCTTGTCTGATGCGGGTTTTGTGGCAGGCTGCTCACCAACCCACCGAATGGTGGGCATGTGAGCATGAGCAGCCTGCCCACCGCCCATACAAAAATGTCGTATGGCCGGCTATAGAATTTTGGCCCAAATAGCTATAGACCTTTCCTATTTCTGTCTATAGCTGTCTATACAGGCTGATATATTTTTCTATACAGAGCTTAAGACAATTGTATGGTTCCAAAGCTATAGCTTTAGTGGCATAGATTTTTCAATAGCTGGCAATAAGCACCTCTGTGGGTGCTTATAGACGTTCATAAAAGGCCATAGACGGACATAGCTTTTTCCATAGACGCCCTTAGGACTTTTTTGTATGGGCGTGTCTGGCGGCCGCTAATTAAGTCGTGAGTGGCTGCTCGTGAACATCAACTTGGATCGCTACCCAAGCTCCCGATTGAAGCGCCTACCGTAGAAGGGCAGAGGCGCATTCCTTGACCGCTGCACCACTGTGCCAGGACTGCTAGGAAGACTCCCAGGATTATCCGAATGTAGAGAAAAATCAATTCAGCGTATACGGACAATAAACCATTGTAGTTGGACATTAAAAGCTGCCTCATGTCCAACATTCCCCGAAGAAAATATTTAAAACTGAAAAATTCTTAGACACTTTTGTGGAAATATTAAGCATAATGGTTCTTCAGAACCATTATCCTGTTAAAGATTCTCCTGATAAGGTCAAAATCTTTTTTAAAATCATTTTCACTAATCGCATCGAACAGTTTAGACTCCCGAAGAAAACCAATGGGGAATGCTTTTGAAGAGAGCAAGACCATTATTAGAAAAAGAAAGACAAGTCTGCCGTCTGGTGATTGGTGGGTATATTGATTGTTATAGAGAAATCATACATTGCACGAAAATTTGCATTCATAAACGGTTTCGCACTGAAAAATACTTTTGTCCAGAATTGTTGGGTATAAACCAGAACCGAATAGAGAACAGAACTGCTACTACAGCTAGTTCGCTTTTGGCATAACTACGCAAATGTACCACCGATTTTTGTCTTCATTATCTGCTCCTAGCCGCATGCGGTGGTCACATTGAATGTAGCAGCTAACGGGAGAACTGACAAGGCGGGTGCGGGGACGAATGCCTGTATGCTGCACGGGCACACGTTGAGCGAAAGCAACAATACTTCCGTGATTATTGTGTACAGTTTTCAATTTATTGCGGTCGGCCTTAACACAAAACGTCTTTCAATTTTCCTCCATTCTTGTTGGGATTTTCATCGAAATGGCATGAATCAAATGGTGCAGTTAGTGGTCACATTCAGCGTGGATACTGAAAGTAAGCATAGGGTGAGTAGCCATCTGTGCAACTTAAACAGGCGCGCTGCATCACTGCCACCCCAGAAGAATTTGGAAGATAGGAATGGCGTATCTACTTGAGAGTGCTTTTAAATTCTGCCGTTGCTCCACTGGTATGTTCACCTCCATTGCAACGACAGTTGAAGTCAATGCCGCCCAATGACAGAACATACCAGGTCCAAGCTGGAATGTTCATATTTATGTTCTTATGCATTAATCATCGTTGCCTCAGCAGCATGCGAAATTCAAGCTAAGAGCTCGCATGTACCATAATACAATGTCAATGATATATATTCTAACAAAAACAAGCATTTTGATAATGATGTAGCGTTCTGTGCACTGCCAAGCTGGGGCATTACAGAAAGAAAAGTGAACTACGTTAGGTTATGGGCCTCGGTAGATGTCAGCGAATGTGATGGATGGAAATTTACAGTGTTCTAATGCTTTTTGCCCATACAGCGTATGAGCACGATGCCCCCCGATCTTCGGTAGGGCAACTGGCAGGAATGTTGCACGCCTCTGACATTGTTCAACGCGTCTCTAGGTGGCAACTGTCGGGAACTGTTTATTGAGTATCAGCAGAAAACCAGCAGTAGAGCGCAGGCTCTTACGTGGGAATGGCTTGCACTGGCGCAGTGAGAAATGATTCCAAGGACACAATGGCCGGGGAGGGGCAAACCCGAGAACACAACGCAAGAGCTTGAACAAGCAAAATAAATAAAAAAATCCGCTGGTAGTCTGGAAGGGAGAAATGACGTGATCTTATGCAACAGATGTACAAAAATTTAAACGTAGTAGCAACCTGTTACAGAAAGGGTTAACACGCACAGCTTTCTTGTGTTCACGATGCCTCCCATGGCTCTTTATATATTTGTTATGACCTCCTTAATTGCCGATGTCTCTTCCGCTCAATTCAAGCAGCGTGCACCAGCAGCCGTACATTCGGAGTCTGCTATAGTAATCAGTTAATCAATCAATCATTCCATCTATCAATAATTAATCAATCAATCAATCTTAATTTTCGATGCTGGGAACAACCGAAAGGTCTAGTTGCTGGTACACACACACACAGCACGCAAGCGCCACACACGCACGCACACACACACAAATTTAATCTATGTTCCCCATGAAGGAAGACAATTAAGTGAGCAAATGCAGCAGTCTAGGTTATCGAAAAAAATGCATCAAGTAGGCCTCTGCATTAGAGAAAGACGTTACCACGAACATGAAGTACAAAATGCGAGAACAAGAAAACGGCGAGAACAGCGGGAAATAAAAACAGCTAGAACAGGCAACAGACTTATAAATAACAAGAAAAAAAAGAAACAAAGGGAATGAAAACAATACCGATCTATTATAGCAAAGTAACGCATGCAGCAAAATATAATAAAGAATAAGCGAATCCTATTATGAACTAATGTGAAATCTCTAAATACAAGCTAGAAATACAATCAAACAGAAAAAGAAATGTAAAATAATAATAATTAATAACTATATTCGCGTCACGCATACTGGATGCCGGACGCCTGTAGAAAACCTGTCATAATGGCAGTTTGACAGGGCCACAGGCCCCAACACTGGCAACATCATGCAGTGGTGAGCAAAATACAAAACTGAAAAGAAATTAGCATTCATTAATTTCAGCACATAGAAAATAATAAAAAATAATGAAAGGACAACCTTCAAGGCTTAAAAAACCGCGTTACAGTCCTGAAATACAAATTGCATGCGTTGAAATTCCACACAATACAAAACAAATTTGCATTCATTCACACTGAACAAACAAACGTTATTACATTAGCAAAGATATTCCAAATGAAGGTCTCACTCGACGAGAATTTATAGTAGGAGATAGAAGTGCTACAAGCGAGAACTACAGATTTTACTGCGTTGTGCTTTATTCTAAATACTAATGTGATCACGAAGTTTCTCTGAATGTTCTCTGGTTCGACGTTTTCTTTATGCAATGCATTTAGCCATACTGGCAGCTGGTTCACGCCTTTGATTTGAGAGTGGCGCACCGGTATGACGTACAGACGTCTGCACGATCACTCGTACGCACTGCATTGTTCACACCACTTTCACAGCAGTTTTTGCAATAGAAGCGCGATACCTTACAAGTTCATTATCCCATTCGCCAGTGCACAATTCATCTCCTCACCATCTTGCTTCACCTCATCTCTATTTCAGCAAGTTACAATAGGCACAAGAACACTAAGTCTTCCAAGAAGTGCAACGAACGCTTCACCGCCTGCACGAATTGAGTCGACCGCATGCTTAAAAAAAGTCACGGCCTGGTCACCGGCGGCAGTGACCTTTGCAACCCATCGCTCGCTACTGCGCCAGTTTTATCCTACGCCTCCATCAAAACACGCTCTATAGCTTATTCGTGCTCTAATGCAAGCGCAGCGTCATGCGTGTGCGTGTGTGCGTGCGTGTGCGTGTGTGCGTGTGCGTATGTGCGCGTGTGTGCGTGTGCGTGTGTGCGTGTGCGTTGTGCTGTGTGCGCGTGTGCGTGTGTGCGTGTGCGTGTGTGCGTTGCGCTGTGCGTGTGCGCGTGCGTGTGCGTGTGCGTGTGTGTGCTTGTGTGTGCGTGTGTGTGTATGCGTGTGCGAATGTGTGTGCGCGTGTGCGCGCGAGCGCGCGTGTGTGTGTGTGTGTGCGTGTGTGCGCCTGTGCGTGCGTATGTGTGCGTGTGTGTGCGCGTGTGTGTGTACGTGCGTGTCTGTGTGCGTGTGCGCGTGTGCGTGTGTCGTGTTCGTGTGCGTGTGTGTGTGCGTGTGCGTGTGCGTGTGGCGTGTGCGTGTGCGGGGGATGTGCGCGTGTGCATGTGTGTGTATGCGTGTGCGAGTGTGTGTGCGCGCGTGCGCGCGAGCGTGTGTGTGTGTGTGCAAGTGTATGTGCGTGTGTGTGCTTGTGTGCATGTGTGCGTGTGTGTGCCTGTGCGTGCGTATGTGTGCGTGTGTGTGTCCGTGTGTGTGTGCGTGTGTGCGCGTGTGTGTGTGCGTGCGTGTGTGTGCATGTGAGCGTTTGCGTGTGTGCGTGTGTGTGTGTGTGCGTGCGTGCGTGTATGTCTCTGTGTGTGTGTGTGTTCGTGTGTGTGTTTCTGTGTGTGCGTGTCTGTGTGCGTGTCTGTGTGTCTCTGTGTGTGTGTCTGTATCTGTGTGTGGGTGTGCGTTGTGCGCGTGTGCGCCTTGTGCGTGTGGGTGCGTGTGTGTGCGTGTGTGTGCGTGTGCGTGTGTGGTGCGTGTGCGTGTGTGTGCGTGTGTGTGTGCGTGTATGTGTGGGTGGGTGTGCGTGTGCGCGTGCCGTGCTGTGTGTGCGTGTGCATGTGTGTGTGTGTGTGCGCGCTGTGTGTGTGCGTGTGTGTGTTTATGGCTGACTGTCCGCTTGTCTGAAGCGGGTTTTGTGGCAGGCTGCTCACCAACCCACCGAATGGTGGGCATGTGAGCATGAGCAGCCTGCCCACCGCCCATACAAAAATGTCGTATGGCCGGCTATAGAATTTTGGCCCAAATAGCTATAGACCTTTCCTATTTCTGTCTATAGCTGTCTATACAGGCTGATATATTTTTCTATACAGAGCTTAAGACAATTGTATGGTTCCAAAGCTATAGCTTTAGTGGCATAGATTTTTCAATAGCTGGCAATAAGCACCTCTGTGGGTACTTATAGACGTTCATAAAAGGCCATAGACGGACATAACTTTTTCCATAGACGCCCTTAGGACTTTTTTGTATGGGCGTGTCTGGCGGCCGCTAATTAAGTCGTGAGTGGCTCCTCGTGGACATCAACTTGGATCGCTACCCAAGCTCCCGATTGAAGCGCCTACCGTAGAAGGGCAGAGGCGCATTCCTTGACCGCTGCACCACTGTGCCAGGACTGCTAGGAAGACTCCCAGGATTATCCGAATGTAGAGAAAAATCAATTCAGCGTATACGGACAATAAACCATTGTAGTTGGACATTAAAAGCTGCCTCATGTCCAACATTCCCCGAAGAAAATATTTAAAACTGAAAAATTCTTAGACACTTTTGTGGAAATATTAAGCATAATGGTTCTTCAGAACCATTATCCTGTTAAAGATTCTCCTGATAAGGATCAAAATCTTTTTTAAAATCATTTTCACTAATCGCATCGAACAGTTTAGACTCCCGAAGAAAACCAATGGGGAATGCTTTTGAAGAGAGCAAGACCATTATTAGAAAAGAAAGACAAGTCTGCCGTCTGGTGATTGGTGGGTATATTGATTGTTATAGAGAAATCATACATTGCACGAAAATTTGCATTCATAAACGGTTTCGCACTGAAAAATACTTTTGTCCAGAATTGTTGGGTATAAACCAGAACCGAATAGAGAACAGAACTGCTACTACAGCTAGTTCGCTTTTGGCATAACTACGCAAATGTACCACCGATTTTTGTCTTCATTATCTGCTCCTAGCCGCATGCGGTGGTCACATTGAATGTAGCAGCTAACGGGAGAACTGACAAGGCGGGTGCGGGGACGAATGCCTGTATGCTGCACGGGCACACGTTGAGCGAAAGCAACAATACTTCCGTGATTATTGTGTACAGTTTTCAATTTATTGCGGTCGGCCTTAACACAAAACGTCTTTCAATTTTCCTCCATTCTTGTTGGGATTTTCATCGAAATGGCATGAATCAAATGGTGCAGTTAGTGGTCACATTCAGCGTGGATACTGAAAGTAAGCATAGGGTGAGTAGCCATCTGTGCAACTTAAACAGTCGCGCTGCATCACTGCCACCCCAGAAGAATTTGGAAGATAGGAATGGCGTATCTACTTGAGAGTGCTTTTAAATTCTGCCGTTGCTCCACTGGTATGTTCACCTCCATTGCAACGACAGTTGAAGTCATTGCCGCCCAATGACAGAACATACCAGGTCCAAGCTGGAATGTTCATATTTATGTTCTTATGCATTAATCATCGTTGCCTCAGCAGCATGCGAAATTCAAGCTAAGAGCTCGCATGTACCATAATACAATGTCAATGATATATATTCTAACAAATAACAAGCATTTTGATAATGATGTAGCGTTCTGTTCACTGCCAAGCTGGGGCATTACAGAAAGAAAAGTGAACTACGTTAGGTTATGGGCCTCGGTAGATGTCAGCGAATGTGATGGATGGAAATTTACAATGTTCTAATGCTTTTTGCCCATACAGCGTATGAGCACGATGCCCCCCGATCTTCGGTAGGGCAACTGGCAGGAATGTTGCACGCCTCTGACATTGTTCAACGCGTCTCTAGGTGGCAACTGTCGGGAACTGTTTATTGAGTAGCAGCAGAAAACCAGCAGTAGAGCGCAGGCTCTTACGTGGGCATGGCTTGCACTGGCGCAGTGAGAAATGATTCCAAGGACACAATGGCCGGGGAGGGGCAAACCCGAGAACACAACGCAAGAGCTTGAACAAGCAAAATAAATAAAAAATCCGCTGGTAGTCTGGAAGGGAGAAATGACGTGATCTTATGCCACAGATGTACAAAAATTTAAACGTAGTAGCAACCTGTTACAGAAAGGGTTAACACGCACTGCTTTCTTGTGTTCACGATGCCTCCCATGGCACTTTATATATTTGTCCACCGCATGCGTAAATGGAGTGTCTAGCCAGGTACGTCCAGCAGTAAGCGATAAGAGGTGCGACTGAAAAGATCCAACTGGGAATTATCCTTCTTTTAAATAAGTGGCATTACGAGAAATGACGAGCACACAGGCAACATGGTTTTTGGACGCCAAAATTGAACCTAGTAGCCCGGGCCAGCAGCCGGAGTCTCAGCCCCTCGACCGAAGCTATTTTTGTTTTCATTACTGTAGTATTTACTGGAATAAAATGGAAGTAAACTCGCAAAACTATGTGCATAAAAAATACTGCAATATAAAGGCCTTCTAAAAACATGATGAAAATAAGGCTTCCTAAAACAACTGCGCTCTTGACAGTATCAAAGGTGGTCAAAGTAATCACGAGGAAGCAGGATTCTGTATTTGAGGTTGCGTGCTCAAATACTTCTTAAGGTGCGCTTTTCTAAGGGTGATTTTGCAGAATCACAGACCGACAGTTTCCGCACAACAAGAAAGCTTTTTATAGCCGGAGGAAGACGGTGAAGACCGAATTGGGCTGTCGCCCTGTCTTTTGCGATCGGCTACTTCTGTGCTTTTATGCGCTGTGTTTACCTTTCCGGCCATAGTGTCAGCTCTTCACGTTGCCTGAAGATCCCAAGAACGCTACAAGATCTCGCGACGGACCCTCCGACACTGCCTTCACGATGCCGACGTTCGTTCCGTGAGGCGCGCAGGCCAACCTCAGCCTGGCCAACGGACAAGAACAGTAATTATGACATGGAAAGATCACATGCTGCTATCAATGCGTCTGCCGTTTCGCCTACCCTTCCACCTCAAGGATGTCTCCTCCGCACCTCAGCTCCTCCTGCACCCGGTATTTCATCGCTGCTCAAGTCGCCGTCTTCAATTGCAGGGGACGAACCATCGTTAAATTCTGCCGCCTTGCCTAATCTTGTGCCTACCCCTATACCACTCCTGACCGTTCCTTTTCGGACTGTTTCTCATGACAGCATTCAACCCGGCTGCCAAAAGGGTAAAAGCCACTCCTACCGATCCTACCCCTTCAAAGACGAAACCGTCGAAATATTCACTCCCTGAACTTGTTCGCTTCTTCCGAGTGCACATCAAGCCCACCCTGCAATACGATGTAACGCCCGTTCCTTCAAGATCGGTGCAGCAGCTCATTGACCGTGCACTGGGCATCTCAGGGTACCTCGGTTTTGTTTACCCCCGTCCCTCCAATTCCATCACTGTCCAAGAAGCGTCCCTTGCCGATGCTGAACAGATCTGTAACATTAACAAATTATATATCAGCGAGTCACAGTATGTACCTGTGCAAGCCTATCTAGCATCTAGACCCGGCATGCAAAGATGTGTCATCTATGGCCTGGAACCTAATGCGCCTCCGAAGAAAGTGATGACGGATCTCTACTCCGACACCCACTCAGTGCTTAATGCCCGCCGAATTGGCAGCCGAGGCACGCTTCTTCTGTTCCTTGTGGCGCCGTTAGAACTTCCTACCCGATTCTTCTACAATGGCAGAATCGTTCGTCCGAAGCCTTTCCGTCCTGCACGTCTTCTGCTATCGGTGAGTGCGACAAGGTCACATCAAAAAGTTGTGCCCTGCATCCCAAGACACCTTGCCCAAACCACCAGCAGACGGTCTCCCTCATTCAGGTGCCCATTTTCTAAGATAAACGACCACGACATCACTTATTCTAAATGCCCTCGATAGAAACGTCGTCCTGTGACTGCGCCTACTCCGGCTGGAATCAAGATTTGCAACCGTTTTGCTGCTCTGTCAAAAGACTCAGATGAGGAGGACACTGAAAAACCGCCAGAATCTTTGCCTTCACCTTCTTGTATTCGCCATTCCTATGCCTCTGTTTTAAAGCCAGGTTCCCGTACCCAGCGGAAAAAAGATTAATTTCTTCCGATAATCTCCTCTAGGATGACGAGATCTCTGCAATTGATGGCTCGATCGCCAATGTTCGCCAACAACTTTATCAGCTTTGCCGGCATCGCTCTCTCTTACTACAACGTCCACATCTACCGTCAGTTCAGCCTGTTTTCCAAGTGCCTCCTTTATCCAATGTACACAATCGTTCAGGCTCGAAATATGAACACTCCGAGCAATCTGTAACTATATCTTCAATGTCATCCCTGATTAACCCGTTGCAGCAACTCCCTCAGATGATTGCATCTGCTTTGCAAGCGAATTGCCACTAACTCTACTTCCCATGTCGTGCAATTTAACTGTCGGGGTCTTACTAATAAGCTCGCTGAATTGAACCTGCGCATTCAAGAAGGCAAACTCTCTGTCTGGGCTTTATTTCTCCAGGAGCATAATGCCATCCTTCCCCTCTCTGGTTATTGTGCATATCACAATCCATCAATACCCGACAGCCGCATGGTCTTGCTCCTGGTAAAGCAGCTATATATGTTGACTGTTCGACACCACCTTATCCCGTCGACCTATCTCGTTGGTGCAATACCCATCAAGAAGTGATTGCCATTTTCACTAAGCCGCAACGCACTCCAGTAATATTGGTATTTTTTTATGGTCCGCACCAAATCTCTGTACTAAACATTAGATGGCTTACACATCTGCGCACCTTTTACCCAGGTGTACCCATTCTAGTTGGACGAGATTTTAATGGCCCACACACAGCCTGCGGATACACTCATAACTATAAACGTGGAGATCAAATTTACGACACGTATTTCGACCAGTCGTGTACACTTCTGACAACTCATTTAATTATACCCGCCGGCGTGCCCCTCCATCAACTCCGTACCTTCCGTGGTGGCTGGGTCCCGGCAATCCTCACTGGTCTTGCAAGCAGACATCTGGGGCAGTGATCACTCCCCCATTGCAACAGAAAAAAAAGGAAGAAGCCCAACAAATGTCTGTGCCAAAAACGAGACGTTTCGGCTTCCATACGGGAGCCTTGTTCACTAAAATTTATTCTAGAACAGCGATGCTCAAATATGCTTCAATAATCGTCCCGTGCATCTTGCGTAGGTTTGCGGGAGATTGCCGATGTTAAGATTAACTATTTTTTTCCGTAGTCTAAATCACCAAAGACTCGAGATACTGGACTGAAAGCTAGTTCTTTCCTTCGGCGATGATAGAAGCCCTTTCCTAGCAGATATCGTGACCTGCCGATACAGGGTTCTCCGCATTTGCGTTGGAACAGACTTCGATGTTCTTCACGTCAACTCATGTTCGTTCAGACGCATTTCAACATTCCCGCTCTCGTCGATGTAAACATTGTGTCACTTGGCGTAGGGAATTCTCTACACAACACCCGGAAATCTTTCATTCTTTAGTTCGTCCTTGACATTCACGAGCTCGTGCTCTAACTTGCGGACGGGAACGTGGGCAACGTGCACGTCGTATGTGCGCAGGACACGTCCTAGTGCTTCACTTATGCCCGGTACATAAGGTATGGCGACACGAGCTTAGCATTGGCTGCCGGCCGATTCCGCTGACCACACCGACCGACGGTCAACGGAGTCCAAAATATTCCTAGGGTAGCCGCAGCTCATCAAGTCATGGCGCATTTGTATCAGGTCGGAGGCGCAATCTTCAGGTCTTGAGCAGATTTTTCGGGATCGTTGAATCAGCGAAGCCGCAACTGCACGTTTGTGGCATGCCAGGTTAACCGAGTTAAAATGCAGGTACCTGCCCGTCTGGCTGGGCTTCATGAAGACTTCAAACAAAAGGTGGCGGCCATCTCTCTCCGCTGACACGTCCAAAAAAAGGCAGACGGTTGCCAACCTTCTCGACAGTAAACGTAATGGCCTCAGCGATGCTGTTGATGTGCTCTGTGAAGGCGGCGTGAAGAAACATTCTGTGGTAGTTCCGATACCAAATCCCGGAAAATCACCCACAACTCTTGGGGCCTTACGACCAATTTCTCTTACCACAACTATTTGTAAGCTGTATGAAAAACTGCTTGCCACTCGACTCTCCTGGCGGGTCGACCATCATAAGAAATATTCGTCCTCCCAAATTGGTTTCCGACAAGATACGGAGCTGAGGATGGTCTTGACCGCTTTGCCAACGACGTGATACGTCGCTCACCTTACAGCCGTCTCGTTCGCACAGTCCTGGCAACAGATATCACGAAGGCCTACGACAACATTCTCCACGAAACTATTCTCAACACGGTCATCACTTGGCATGCCCTTGCAGATATGTCGAGCAATTAATTCATGCTTTTCTTTCACAAAGGACATTTACTATCCGCGTTAATGATAAACCCACAGGCCACTTCATTTATAATCGCGGAGTACCGCAGGGCTCAGTTTTAGCCCCATCTCTATTTAATATCGCATTCATTCCTCTGATACACAGTCATTCCACCCCTCCTAATGTTCGAGTTCTACAATATGCAGACGACATCACGCTCTGAAGCAAGACTGCCTGCAAAATGCCCTAAATCTCCTTCAAAAATTTCTTGCTAACACTGGCCTCTTCCTCAACCCCTCCAAATCCTGATATGTCCATGGGGGCAATAAAGCAGGCCGCCGAATTTTCAAAGCCACTCCGTTCGCGCTCACTATGGACAATGCACCACATCCTGAAAAGGAACATACCAATATATTGGGCCTGCACGTTCATGCTTCAGGCAAAGGCACTGCTTGGTTGCGAGCTATGCGCAAGAGTGCTATAAACACACTTGATCTCATCAGCAGAATAGCCAATCGCTCTTCAGGTGCCCGCTCGGATGCAGCTCGTCGACTTGTTCGTGCTGTCTTTCACCCTCGGCTCCTATACCATGCCCAATTTCAACAACTTAGGAAACGACAGTGGTCTACACTTGAAGCACTCAACCACAATGTCATGCGAGTCATTACTGTTCTCCCCCTGAAAATACTATTTGTCTGCTGCAGGAGTATGCGCAGCTCAACACATTGGAAGATTTAATTACCCAGCGACAAACCAATAGAGCACGGAAAGTTTCCCTTCGTTCGATGTGCGAGCCTCAAACACCTCCATGAGACTACTGTCACATTACATGAAAACAAGCCTGCTAGTCATAAGAAGTCGGAGTTCTCTCCGCCGTTACCACCACCTTTTTCTACGCAACATGATGCCTGTATCATTTACCCAGCTTTCGCCATAACCCCAACGCGGGGATCAAATGCTTTTATAAGCACGACACACCCTCAACTATATAGGCGCCAAACCTACTGTACTGACACTTCAACATTTCTTCCCTTGGAGCTGCAAGCGATTTTGAATGCCATAGCAGCTTTACCTAACGAAACTCCTTATAACCAGGTGCACCTATTTACTCATTCACAAGAAGCTCTGAAGCATCTAGAGAAAGTCCGTGGTACCCTTCGCGTTTCCCAGGCCATACAAGCTGCTTGTAAATCCTACCCGGTGCCTATACTCATCGACTAGGTTCAAGCACGCACAGATGTCGATAGCATCGCACCTGACATGATATCTCATTTAACGGCCTTTTACGAACTCCCCATGCCACTTTGCCACCAGATCCGCTTCTGACACATTTAACATCTTCAGCCTCCCTCAGGCAGCGTACGCGTGCTCTTATTCCCCCGTGTACATACCCCCTTCCCCTCCAGCCTATCACGAGTGCAGGAGGTCTGTCTGAGGCGGCTGCGGGACAGAGTGGCCCTTACTCCTGCAGTTCGCCACCAGTGGCAAAGTGAAAAGACTCCTGCGCCAGAAAAATGCCCTCACTGCGAAACACTCGCTTCTGACACCACTCTCCACCACCTATTGTGGGCATTTCCAGGAAATTCGCTGGTGCGCGCTCGCGTTCTTCAAAAGGAAGGCCTGTCCTCAAGCAATGACTCCGATTTCCGTCTGTGGCTAACGTAAAACATTTACGCCCGAAGATTATGTGACTTTTTATACATAACCGGACTTCATGCCTTTTTGTAACGTATTATAACGTTCGTTAATGACATCACGTTTTGTGCCATGCGGCAAATTTAGCGTCCCAAATAAAAAAAAAATAAATTATAGCCTGCTAACTCACGGAAGAAACATTTTGATAGGGTGGGAGCTCCGCCATAGGGTCTGCAAAGTATGAGCAGTAAAATCGGCTTACTTCTCCAAAGCTGTCCTCGAATGCCTGAGAGCTCAACGCGACAGTTTTTTTATTCTTCCAAGAACATAAAAGGGAGTGCAGTTTGAAGGAGACTGAAAGATGCCCCTTTCCTGAAGTCTTATTTTTGTGGGGTAATGTGTGATCGACGTTTAAAGAACTCTATCCTTACACTGCGAAGGCGGCTGTTGACACTCAAGCCAGGGTATATGTCTCGCTTTGGAGAGCCAAAGACTTACCGAAAATGAGCGAAAGGATAATATGAAAACAATATTGCACACAAATATCGCTTTTTAGGAGAGAAAAAATTTCCAAAAAGAACAGTTCATTAGAGAACAAACACGTCCTTTTTTAACGAAAAAAAATTTAGCTGCTCTTTCGTCTCAATGAACACCTCCGTCATGAAATTTTCTCTCACTTTAACTATCGAGCTTCGCGTTGGGTAGGCCGACGAAGCTCGATCGTGACATCGACGTCGAGGAGGTCCGAGCGGCCCTACACGACCTCAACAGCCGGTCGGCAGCTAGCCCGGACCTCGTCATGAACAAGGCGCTCAAGAACCTCGACGACGGCTCGATTGAGAACCTCGCAAAATACTTCAACAAGTGCTGGAGAGCGGCCGCGCTACCAAAGCAGTGGAAGACAGCCAGGACTATCCTGATACCCAAGCCGGGGAAGCCACCGGACACGGACAACCTCCGGCCCATCTCGCTCACGTCCTGCGTGGGCAAGGTGCTGGAGCACGTCCTGCTCAACAGGTGGCAAGACTACCTGGAACGAGAAGGGCTGTACCCGGCCACGGTGATCGGCTTCAGACAGCACCTAAGCACGCAGGACGCGATGCTGCAGCTCAAATACCAAATCATAGACGATGGCGGCAGCACCCGCGACAACAAGGCAATCCTGGGGCTCGACCTAAAGAGCGCCTTCGATAATGTGAAACACTCGGCGATTCTGTCCCAAGTCTCTAAGCTCAACATGGGTGAAAGAAAGATTCTACAACTACATCAAGGACTTCCTCAAGGACAGGACCGCCGAGCTACGAGCAGGCGACCTACAAACGCAAGAGAAGGATCTCGGGAGCACCGGCACACCGCAGGGATCGGTCATTTCGCCGATGCTGTTCAAACTGGTAATGATCGGAGTGGCCGAGAAGTTCACGGACATCGAAGACGTCAGGCACACCATCTACGCGGACGATATCACACTGTGGGTGACCGGCGGCAGCGACGCCCACATCGAGGGCGCGCTGCAAGCCGCCGTCAACGCGATAGAAGACCAGCTGGAAGGCACCGGACTGAGATGTTCGCCGAACAAATCGGAGCTCCTAATACTCCCACCTATCAACAATGGCAGAGGCAAGACCAGACAACGCGAATGCGAAAAAATCAATCGTAACCAAATCCGGCAAAGTGATCCCCGAGGTCAGCAAAATCAGGATCCTGGGCATGATCATCGAAAAGCATGGAAGAAACAGCGAAACCATCGCCCGTCGCACGGCAAAGGCAGCCAACGCTATGCGACTCCTCAAAAGAGTCACTTCCCGGAAGGCTGGCATGAGAGAGGAGAGCCTAATCAGGCTCGTCCAATCCTTCATCATCAGCCACGTCGCGTACGTTGCAGCCTACCACAGATGGCTGCAACACGAACGCAACAAAATCAATGTAATCATCAGAAGAGCGTACAAGACGGCGCTGGGCCTGTTCGAGTCCACGAGCACGATCCGCCTCTTACAACTCGGGATGCACAACACGCTCGAAGAAATAGCCGAAGCGCAACGGACCTCTCAACTGGAGCGGCTGTCTACGACCAAAGCCGGGAGGAAGATACTGGACGACCTGGGAATAGGACACTCGAACGAGGCGGAGATGAAGCTCCCCGTCCCCGAAGAGGTCCGACGCCAGACCAGAAAAGGCCCCATACCCAAGAACATGAACCCCGAGTTTAACAAGGGAAGAAGAGCGGCGATGGCCAAGGCACTCATCGACCTGCACGCCAACGACGAGCACGCGCGGTACGTGGACGCGGCCGAATACCAACGGAACGCCTTCGCAGCGGTCGTCATAGAGGCGTCGACCGGCGCCACGAGGACGGCAGTGAGCGTGAGAAGCGCCGGAGCGGAACAAGCGGAGGAGGTGGCCATTGCCCTGGCCATCGCCGACGCAGACTGCTACACGGTGCTGAGTGACTCGAGACAGGCGGTGCGAAACTTCGCCAAAGGCCAAGTCTGCAGGGAGGCCGAACGCGTACTACGAGCGACCAAACTGCAAGACAGAAGAGTAAGAATCAAGTGGTTTCCGGCGCACGCGGGCGACGCGTCGGAACGCAGTGATAACCACAACGAGACGGCACACGCAGCGGTGCGAGCGCTAACCAACCGCGCCCCGGCAACACGCCGTCCGACGTGGTTCGGAGACAAGGACCGCATGACGGACTACAGCGAAATCACGAAGGCCTACCGCCTCGCTCGAAGGACTCTCCCACCCCCGCACCCGAGGCTGAGTAGAGCGGAGGCGGTACTACTGAGACAGCTCCAGACCGGATCGCTACCGAGCCCGGGACTGATGCATCGCATGTACCCCGAGACCTACCCGACCGATACGTGTAGAGTCTGCCAGAGGGAGACGGCAGATCACACGCACATCTTGTGGGACTGCATCAAAAACCCAAAGGAAGCAAGATCAAGAACAATCCCGCCGCGGCTGGAGGCAGCCGCGAAGAGCAACGACCAAGACCAACAGCTGTGGGCCGTCCAGCAGGTCCTCGGGGCGTTCGAAAGGAAGGGACCCATTGAGCAGGCAACGGCGAGCGGAGACCCGCGCCGAGTAACGGCAACCTTGTAGACGACGTAGGCCCTCGTCGGGGCGCGTGAGCGCCCAACTGCAGGCACAAATAAAGTTTGCTCCAATCCAACCCAATCTCACTTTAACAATTCACCGTATTACTTTCCCCAATTTTCACATCCGAAACACCCTAAGGAATGTTAGTAGGTACCATCGCACGCGAACTACCTGATTTCTGTGCATGAGATGTGAAACCAACGCCTTCATTTTATGTTCACCAAATATTTGTACATGTGTTATGCACTAAGGTTGCCCGGCACAGCCGATTCATTAGCGATTTCAAGACCAACCTGGCTCTTTTACATAGTGTGTACTTACGAGTACTTGCGAGCTTTTCCACGCCATTATTCGATAGCAAAATAGAATACTTTCACCCAGAATGAACGATTTTTCGCATACTGCACGGTGTCGCTATAGAAATAAAGGCTTAATATTGTTTAATTTCAATGGCCTAATACGAAAGCCCTTCATCAGTGTCGTTCGTATGGAAACGGAATGTTTAAGACGGCATTTTCTTTAGAGGAAATTTACTTTTTTCTGTCGGTCAAAGAGGTAAATTTTGTTTTGGTGGAAAAACTTTTACAACCAGAAAAGAATATGTAGACTTATAAAAATCTTTTCTTAACACTTTCTTATTTCATGAAAGGCTTCGGTGACAAGTGAGAACAAAGGGTTAGGCGTGAGGATGCATTACAAAGAGTGCAATTGAATATATGTCGCTTGTATTTGCTTCGCACGAAGCAAATGATTAAGTCCCAGCATGCCGAAAATTCCGGTTCTTGAACTTTCAATTCTGGGAGTGAACTCGCAAGAAAATAGAAGAAAACACGCAAGCTAAAATGACGTCAAAGAATTTGACGCATTGAACTTTCCCAAGACTCGATTGTGTTTAGACATCGCAGCAACAGTCCGACTGCGCCTTTTGATCTTGTGTGACGAAAAAAAAAAGGCATGCCGTTTGAAAGAATGCCTAAGGGACTTTCTTGCTATCCCTACGGCGGAAGCTCTTTTTGTGCTGTCGGAGCCATCCTCGCCGCAGCCGGTTCCAAATTCTACAGCGCGAACATTAAGTAATGTTTTCTTTTTCGAATACACCACACTCGGGCTAAAGAACATTTCGCCCTCGCCAGTCGTGCCCTAGTTTTGGCTTAACCAATGAGCTGCCCTTCACCCCTTCGCGCTTTTGCTGGGACAGGTGGTGCTCTCTTTATGTGGACAGCTACTACTCTGACTAGCGTTGCAGTCTGTGGCACCCGTTGTATAGAGGCGTTCACTGTACCAATGCACTCCTGCGATACGGACCCATTACCAGCGCAGGCTGCTGAGAAGTGACAGCACCTACGCGAGCAGGTGGCGGGGCGACGCAGACCTGCCGTCGCGTGTAGCGCAGGAGCCTCGACCGAAAAACTACACGGAATACCTCCGGGCAGGAGCGACCATCAAGCAGTGATACTGGCGGCGGAACACGCATCTGTATATATTTTATCACAAATATCAGCACAGTCTTATTGATACCCATGCCGATGATGCGCAGTATTTATCGCAGAGCAACCTGATCATCATTGGCCACCAGGAAAACCTGCGGCATCATGATTATTCGAGCGATCATTGCGTATCTACCCTACCGCTGCCTCTTGCATGTACATTTGACGCAATGATGTATTAACCCATTTTCTTTAATTTTCTTTTCCTAAACGTTCCATGGCCACTGCTTGAAGAAGGTGCATTACTAACATGGGCGGAGCAACAGAGCGGGAGAAAATAGTGCAATATTTGCTATCATGTTTCGTTAGAAAAGTAAAACAGCGATATTTAGGTTCAAACCTAAGTTCCTTTCTTCAAAGACGCATGGTTGTCAGTTTAATGTGTGCTCACAGTCCTTATAAGCAGCAAATTTTATTTTAAGTAACTGATATCTATAGTCTCATACATGGTGTTCTTTTATTGCGAAGCAATACTACTTTAGGTCGCACTTCAGCCCGTTCCGTGGCGAGGCGATGGTAGGCACCATTGACCTTTAGCGTGACCACTCTGCGTGACGTCACACCACGTGACCTAAACCTGGTAATGGCGCAAGAAACGGGGACACAGATGGCACACAATAGACAGGACTGACGCCAACTCAAACTTGCAGACGGCCTGACGTGCCACCAAGGTGGCTGCAGAACACCGAATAAAGACTGAACCTCCAAAGGAACTATTTTCCGTTTCAAGCAGTAGGAGACGACTCGAGACTGGCACGTTGAGACGGCAATCAGGTTGAGACACGTAATGGCAGGCTCGGTGCGGAAGCTTCGAAAGAGGAAAGGGCCCATTGTAGGAGAAATATGGTCAAGTAAAACTCTAGTTTGGGCGAGTTGGTTCATGATGAAAGAAAACCTGGTAATGGCGCAAGAAACGGGGACACAGAAGACACACAATAGACCGGACTGACGCCAACTCAGACTTGAGTATCTTGCAGACGCGCCTGACGTGCCCCCAAGATGGCTGCAGAATACCGAATAATGACTGAACCTCCAAAAGAACTATTTTCTGTTTCAAGCAGTAGGAGACCACTCGAGATTGGCACGTTGAGACGGCAATCAGGTTGAGACACGTAATGGCAGGTTCGGTGCGGAAGCTTCGAAAGAGTAAAGGGCCCATTGTAGGAGAAATATGGTCAAGTAAAACTCTAGTTTGGGCGAGTTGGTTCATGTTGAAAGAGAACCTGGTAATGGCGCAAGAAACGGGGACACAGAAGACACACAATAGACAGGACTGACGCCAACTCAGACTTGAGTATCTTGCAGACGCGGCTGACGTGGCCCCAAGATGGCTGCAGAACACCGAATAATGACTGAACCTCCAAAGGAACTATTTTCCCTTTCAAGCAGTAGTTGACCACTCGAGACTGGTACGTTGAGACGGCAATCAGGTTGAGACACGTAATGGCAGGTTCGGTGCGGAAGCTTCGAAAGAGGAAAGGGCCCATTGTAGGAGAAATATGGTCAAGTAAAACTCTAGTTTGGGCGAGTTGGTTCATGTTGAAAGAAAACCTGGTAATGGCGCAAGAAACGGGGACACAGAAGTAAAACTCTAGTTTGGGCGAGTTGGCGTCAGTCCTGTCTATTTTGTGCCTTCTGTGTCCCGTTTCTTGCGCCATTACCAGGTTTTCTTTCAACATGAACCAACTCGCCCAAACTAGAGTTTTACTTGATCACGTGACCTAGAGTGACGTCACACCAGCTGTGTAAAAAAATGGCCAGGCTTAGCTTGGTTAAGCCAAGAATGCGTTGCATATCTCGATGGAGTTCCGTGCTGCTCCGTTGACTCGATAGGCTATTGACTCGATCGCCATTGAAACTGCCCGTGTAGCAGCGCTCGATCGCCTTTGAGTCGATAGACTATTGGTTAGAGGGCCCTCGAAATGCCCGTGTGACAGGGGTATAAGACTGTCCCGGCGAAGGAGCGCAGCTCTTTTATACATATGCCGTGACTTCAATCATAGCGCAGCGCCCCTAGCGGAAGGAGCGGGAGTCAGGTGGTGGCTGCGGCCGCACGCGACCGCGCGAGTTGGGGCGCAGCTTTTCCTCCGGCTGTCGTGACGTCACGTCACGTGGTTTGGTGGCTGCCCGGCCGCGCCCAAGGGCTGAACTGAGTGATTGCAATAAGCAACGCATAAAAGGGGGCCCCATCTCACGCCGTCGCGAGGCGAGGCGGTAGCCACCAACGGCGGCCTAACTCCCGCTCCTCTCACCAGGGGCGCTACGGTCAGAGTGACGTCACACCATCTGTATAAAACAGCTCCGCTCCTCTCGCCAAGGCAGTCATACAGCCAGATGTTACTATGGTGTCTACGAACAAGGCAGCTCGGCAGAATGCAAAGAGGAAGCATCAGCGAGCTACGGAGACGGAAGAAGAACGACTTTCTAAGCGGCGTGCCCAGTATGCAGCTCGGCGACAACGTGCAACCTCCTCTGTGGAAACAGCAGAAGCAAAGGAAGAAATTATGAGTTTGCCCGACAGTGAGTCTCCTTCTACTGGTTCAGAACGCCGGAACGCGACTAAACGGCAGAGGCGTGTCCAAGAAACCCCGGAACAGCGGCTCGAGAAGGAACGTGCGTTTCGAGAGAAGGAAAACGAAAAGCGAAGAAAACAGCGTGCCGAAGAAACACCCCAGCAGAGACAAGAGCGTTCGAAGAAAAGACAGGAGAAATCTCTCACCAAGGCTGGCCCGACTCAACCCGAAGGACACATTGCAGTAGAACGACGTGAAGAACATGCGAGAAGAGTAAAGGAGTTTGAGACGGCAACGCGTGAATTCAACAGACGCTTTACTAACAACCCGTTCACTGTAAACCGTAACACTAGCATAACCCAAGACTACCACCAGCCATACTACCAGCTGATCCGAGAATAACACACTATTGCTTCGCAATCACCAGACTTAACCAAGCTAAGCCATGGCCGTTGCTTCGCAATCACCAGGCTTAACCAAGCTAAGCCACGGCCGTTTTTTTTTTATTACGCCGTTTCACAATACTCTTTTTTAGTGTTTCTTTAACAGGGAATATTGAGAGGTTGATCACGGGAGACGAGAGTCTAACCTGCTCCTCCAATATAGCCGAGATGAAAACGTAAGGAAAAACTGACAGACGATTACGATGGTCGGTAATGCAAAACATTAGTGGGGCTCTTCACACGCCACCTGCCATCGTTGGAACGCGGCGAGTTCCGCTGCTATCCACCCTCCGGGATCTTCCTGGTGATGCCAACTTCCGTTTTTTTTTTAATCCTCCGCTGTCGCCGTGGCAGGTGGCGTTTCGCCCTGCTACTTTGACGAATGGCTACGCTGACTACGCCGACGACTGCGCCTACGCCGACTACGGCGTGGAACGCAGGAACGGGCTCCGAAGAGCTGCGCTCTAAAATACGTAATGAGCCGATGGAGGTGGCGACATCAAAACCCGATAACGTGCTTGGAAAGTCCTGGATGTTGTGAATATTCAGGGACACAGACGCTACCACAGGTTTCTGGCGCAGAACTGAAGCACAATACACACACGTATCATGCTCTCATCACGCGCTTCCTAAGTGATGCATATAACCTAGAAAAGAGTGGTTTGTTCGGCCATTAAATTAATGAGCATGAACAAGGAAAGGCCGCCACTTTGGAAACAGAGAATCCCTTCCCCGATTCGCGTGGATACGCTACTAAACGAGCGGATACGCTCCCCGCCAGCACACTCGAGCCGCCTCAAACACCTGTTTTGGCAACACATTCTGATAACGAGAAAAGCAGGGACAGGAATGGCTGCCTGGTCATATTGGCATGTATGCCGAAACCGATAACCTTATGTTACTTTCGATCGGGCAAAGTTGGACGTTTTACTTGATAAAATTCCGTAATCTAAAATGCGCTTTCTGGTTAATGACCGAAGCGACCTACGGAACAAATGAAGGCACATAAGGACTTTCGGCTTCAGCGTTTTTATCAAAACACAAAACACAGGTGCTTGCCAGTTCGGAATGGAACTACAGAATACTTGTTGCCGGTATGCCATGCAGGCAGCACTGCAGAGAGTGCGTTTTATTATTTATCAAATATCATCTTGCGTTTTAGACAATGAGCAAAGCATATTGCTCGATGAAACAATGTGAGAAACGACGACACGGTGCGGAATGCGCGCGCTGAGTAAATCGCCGTGACCACGTGAATTGCGAGCCACAGTGACGTCAGTAACAGGCCACGCTAGGTTGCGCTATGTGCACATAACGACAGGCGATGCCGTATTGATGTTCATAAATCCATGACTACATACGTTTCATTCGTGGAGGACAAAGCATAATGCAGCTCCTTTCTGCATGTCCCGCCCACATGACTCATAGACGAGTGTTTAGGCTTAGAGTGAAAATAATCTAACTGCACTTTAGAATTCTAGTGTGCTTTTCCAGATGTGGTATAAAAATAGGGCGGACGTAGCGCAAAGTACCGCACAGTTCCCTTTGTGTCGACATTCTCAGGTGAGTATTTTTGAGGACGCGCCTCACTTGAGCAGTGCGCAAAAGTCTGCGATGAGAGCGTAGGGAGTGCCTTGTTATTACCGGTTTTTCAACAATTAAATCTGCGGCGCGCAAACAACGCAAAAAGCACAGACACAAAACAAATATCGGTCGAGAGTGCGTAGCCTGCCACAGCCAACAATAGCCCTCATAAATCGGGTACAGGCGTTTAACTCACACAAAATTGTTCCACATGCGCAGCTCTGCTAACAGCACGCAGCGCTGCTAACAGTGGTGTTTGAGGCCAGGTCAACACATCAGCATAGTGAAAACTTACTGTGATTGGCCGGTTAGGTTGTTTTTTGGTTGGCTGCATCATCCACGAGCGAATCACATACTAAACTTGCATGAGGATGCACCCGGTTGCCTGCTCTGTTACTGGTAGTTCTAAACAAAGCACTAAACATTTGCTTATTTGGTGGGTATATTTTGAAGCGAATGTTTAACAACGCTAGGTAAGGCCTATTTTGCCGTGCGTTGCCGGTTCACCTTCAAGTGAGGCAGAGGTCAAGTGTGGCTATAGGCCTTACCATATGTGGTCCACCATGGTTTCGCATCACTTGACATTTGACTTCTGAATTAATCTTTGACCTATCGATTTACCGGCAGAGGGCGGCTGAATAGGCCGCAGCGTTCATTGGGTGACCAGCCCACTCGCGATCAACACTAATTTAAGCCAGGGTGGCAGGGTGGGCGCGCCACCTATCCAGTGTGCGGAACGCACTCAACATTACAGACGCCAAGCCGATACACCACAACTTTCGCTCTCTAACCAGCTTTAGCAGTAGTTAAACCGCATGCAGCTAATTTTTTTTCGCTACAAGCATATTCCTTGTCTGCAGCGAGTGCAGGTTTGAAAGGACAGTGTCAATATTCCGTTCAAATGCATAAAATAGACTAAAAACAAGGGCAAAACTTGAATTCTACCATAAGCGGCGCGTCTCCCACGTTGAGGAGTATGATGTGGGATCCTTCTCGCTCTCTTGCTGTTAGATTGTGTAGGCCGCTTCAAATGTTCATGCTTCCAAAGCATCTAATAAAAGGGAAGAAAAGAGAAAGCTTTATACACTGCACGCGTGGCCACAGGTTTACATTTGAATTCAATGGACGAAGGCGTGAAACCTAAATTTTAATTCCTCCTCGGCCTTAATGAAAAAAATTCCTTCTTCAGCTTAATGTAGTGCCATTTCTCACATCTGGGCGCTCTTCTTAACTATCGAAACATTTTTGTTTTACTTTTTGTTAAAAAAGGATTATGAATCGTTCGTAAAAACTGCTTTAGTGAAGCGCCGTGGAAAATATGTTGCGACTGATAAAATAAACTCGCATTTCTGCAAAAGAAAGCTGTTTTTATCTTAGCATATTCTGCTAATAGCCTAAATATACCGAAAAGTACAAGAAAAAAACCAAAATTTGAGATGTGCCTAAAGCGAGTCCATACGTCACGCATAGATAATTGTCCAGTGGAGCATTCCAGTTGGGAATGCGCAGGAAGTTTTCAGTCGGTGAGTTTCATCCAGACCATGTTTTGTGATTGACCCTCTGCAGATGTCTTGTTTCTTAGCTAATTCGAAGAGTCGTCCCAGATCGCGGAGTTGAATACGCTTAAGACTAACAAGCAACCACACATACACACGCTTAGGTTATTTTGCGTCTTCATTACGAACTTATGGCATTTTTGTTTTCTGCTACTCAAGAAAAAACCGAAGTCGTTTCGTTCACTCCTTTGCAAGGCAAAATGAATGGCAATAACCTGTATGAAATCAGGATCGGGCTCAGAGTGACGCAGAAAGTTAAAGTTTTCATTGGTGGTGTTAGTGACAGCACTATAGTCGGATACAACTAACGTCTGCAGTGAAGCTCCGCCCACATTTAGGACCGGTGCACAGAATCCCTCCACGAAAAAACGCAGTCACTTGTTAAAACTTCTTTCATCACCTAAACAAGAAGCTAATGACGAGAAAAGAGTTAAAAGCTCTAGAATTTTCATATCTGTCTTGTTTAATAATGTCATACGTTAAAAAGCAGATTTCGTTTGCTTCTATGACTGGCTAGGGAGGTAATACAGTACGCCGCGGACCGTGGCCCAGTGTTAGCAACTGCTGTTTTTTTTTAAGTTGTATCCTACCATAGTTGATGTATTTCAGGCTTTCGTAGAAGCTGTGTAAGATTCATAATAGACTGGGTTATAATTATGGGATATTGAGCGCAACATGTAATGCCTGGTATTTTTAAGTGCTAAATTTCCATGGAAAGATGTCTGTAAGCTCGTGCAGCGCACATTTAAAAGTGTAGAATTATTGTAGAAAGCAACATTGAACGTATTTTGGTGGAAGCCAATTTTATCGTGAATAACTTGAGAAACAGATATTTGCCACATATGACACTACCAAGAGCTATCTGGTGCCCAACATGTGGACCAGTTTCATTTGATGCAGTTGCGCTGCAGCCTACTACTAGCCTTATTTCAGGACTACCACCATTTTCTTATTTCATCTCTGAAGACCTGTAGAGGAATATAGGGACAATGTCGTTCAATAATAGTTATCTGAAGAAGAGGAAAGGTTAGACTTATTTGCCCCGCAAAACTTTCATCATAACCTTCACAAGGTTTTGAGCTAAGCGAATTTAACTTGCTACCAGTCAAGTCGAAGAATTCCTTGTGGTTTCACAGACAGGGCAAGATTACAGAAGAGTCGACTGCAGGAGGCGTTTGCTTGGCTCTGAGTATCATGTTAAACCAATTGATGCCACAACGTAGCGTTAAAAAAAGTCGATAGAATGCAGTGAACGAAAATTAAAAAAAAAACTACCGATTTTACTATGCAGCTCCGCATTCTCTACTTACTCAAGTGAAATGAAACTATAAAGAAAGTGAACGCGCCAGACCTTCGTAAACCGCACTCTGACATGGATGTATGGGCATAATCGGCTATATAAGCGGCGCCTCACATAGGAGAGCCAGTAGCTCTATCACAATCACCACAAAGGAGGGAAAAGAAAATTACGCAGTGAGTATTTAAAGACGATCTATATCATATTGTTGTCTCTGCCTGAGGTGAGTGCACATCCTTTGTTCCTTAAAGCTGGAGAAATGCAATCGCTTCGTTAAATTCTCGTGAGGCAGAATGCACTGTATATTATAAATCAATTTTTTTCGTAAATGAGTAATGTTATAAGTGTGGTACTGTGGAAAGAAATCCCCTTCTAAACTTCCAGCTTATTCAGCTGTTGCGCTAACTTTTTTCGTAGGTATGCTGAAGAATAGAAGCAAACTCTGCAAGAAAAGATTGTATCTTGACACAATGTTTATTCAGTGAACAAGAAAACAGAGAGATAAATACGGCTGTAAATGGCCAAAAAATGGTGATTTTCCGCAGTTCTTGAATAAAAAATATAGTTAAGGTTCTGAGAAACATAAGCAATCGCAAGAGGAACAGCAGGAGTGACAACAATATCTCACTTCTGCGAAGTTAGTACTTTCGCAAAGAAAAATTTTGGCAAAGGCCACTGCCGCTTTAAAGGGCCACAGAAAGGGGTGCTTGAGCTCAGCTTTAAAATGCTTGCACTATGTAGAGTGCAGGCCACAGAGCGACCATGCCACGTACGAGACCTCAAACCCGAGCGGGAAATTTACAGTACATTTTTAAAAATTCCCGCTTTCTCACCTCGCGGCTACGCGCGGTACCGGGTTTTCACGCGAAAACCGGCGTACGACGGCACGTCGTGCAAGTGACGTCAGAAGGCGGGGGTTATCATTGGTTCACAGCGACAAATTATTTCAGACGTCACGCTCTACCACGGCCGCGGCCACTCCTCGCGCGTGGCAGCAGGCGGAGGTAGGGAAGGGGCCGAGTGAGTGGGGCCGGCGGAGGAGCGCCGCCGTTTTGGCGTGCGAGAGGAGAGGGAAAGGATTAAGAAAAAAATACAGGAAGGGATGCAGGAAAGAGTGAAAGAAGACAGGAAAAAAGAGAACGTAGTGGAGGGCTCCGGAATAATTTCGGCCACCTGGGGATCTTCAACGTGCACTGACATCGCACAGCACACGGGCGCTTAGCGTTTCGCCTCCATAGAAACGCTGCCACTGCGGTTGGATTCGAACCCGGGAACTCCGGATCAGTAGCCAAACGCGCGAACCACAGAGCCACCGCGGCGCGCGAAGACGCAGAAGTTGAAATTTTGTCTGCATTTAGCTAAGCCTCCACAAAACGCGCTAAAACAATTCTTGCTGGAGGATAATTAAGAAGCGGTGCCTTTTAACACTCCAGACATATCGCTACTTTACTGAGAGCCTCTTTCTGGGGCCCTTTAACACCTAGCGATCATGTCTTGGAAATGTCTTGTTCGCCGGCAGTGGTTTACAGATATATGCTTAAGAGGGGACTCAACTCCTGTCACTCGGAAGCAAATGAAAACATAGGAGACGGACTTGAGTCTGCATCAGTTGCATGAAAGAAGGATAGTGTTACACGGTCATTCTTGTTCGAAACTGGCACCGCTTTCTTCGTGGAGTGGATGAAGGGTCACTTAATAGTCAGCGCCGGTCCTGCTGTCCACTTCTTTCTTTGTCCCTCGTCTCAGCGCTGTTATTCCCAGCAGTATGTGCCAACTAGCTCAACTCTTTGTTTTACTAAAGGGTATTTACATAGATAGTGAGAGAGACCAGGAAGATCATTTTTTTCTCTTTTTTTTAACAAAGGAAGAAAGAGAATCGGTGACAATCTAAAAAGGCGTCTCCTAACCTGAATGCAGGTGTTCCCAAGGGGCCGAATTTTTTTTTAATAAAAAAGAATAATAAGAATAATAATATAAAGATATAAAAAAGGGGGAGATTTTTTCTCACCACATCAGGGCTGCCTTAGAAAGGCCCTCGACGTGTCGCTCCTCTCAGCATTTTGGTGACAAGCGTGAAGGGCTCGACCCCTGTACAAGGAGGAAGCTACATTCCAGAGATACTGGTAGCTTCCTCCTAATGTTACCTTTTGAATTGTAGTCTGTGATGTTATAAAAGCTTTTAGAGAAAATGATACCAATGCAAATGTAATTAAAAGTGCAGCATCTTTTTTTTCATTTTTCAGAAAGACAAGATCGCTATGAAACTCCTGCTATGTGCCGCTTTCTTAATTGTCGGCTGCTTTTTGAACGTTAGGGCCAAGAGTAAGTGCAGCTTTTTCTTGTACACAGACATGTACTTAGTCCACGTAGCAGCCTTCCCCACCATAGTTATCTCGACGGCAGTGCCTGTATTGAATTTTATTAATGGCTCAGAAATGCAGTAAAACTGCCGCGCGCCCAACACGAAGCAGGAAGTATAGCGGGGACACGCACAGGCCCGCACCGAAATTTTTTGACCACTAACTTATTTCCTTAAATGCATTATTTAACTACTACTGTTAGTCACTGCTAGCATATATTAAACTGATTTTAACTTGCCACTTCTGCGTAATAGACTCTAAAATGGTAAGTAGGATACTGCGTCTTGGAATGGATCGAGACTGCTGTTGAATAAGTTTTTGGGGCCCACGTGGAAAAAGCCGAGGCTCTCCTTTTTTTTCATAACATGCGCACCCCATACATTTATAAAGGGTGTTTTTATTCCGCTAGAATCATGAACAATATGTGTATACTGCTGTAACTGTATAAAAAGTATCTATAATATTAGTAACAAGCTGGAATAGAGGGCAGGTATTTTGAAATGTGTAGATATTTTAACGCTTCGACGTACAGACGGAAAGTTATCAGACACAGAAAGGGATAAGACATCACAAATAAATAAATTTACATCATTCGTAACGTATAACTGCCATAATATATATTTATTATTGTTGCTCAAAACATTATTGCCTGGTAGAAAAATAAACCATTGAAGAATTTCAGGTCATGGATGTGATTCAAAAAATGGCATTCAGGAACGAGCCACCTAGCAACAAACCAGAATAAGAACTACGTTCTGCACGGTGGTTTTCAGTCATATGTTTTTTAGAGTACCTGCCCTAAAGCTTGACCGAGAGCTTGGCAATAATAATAACTTCCTGGAAGGCATTACGGAAAAAATAAAAAAGATGCACAAAATAAAAACAATTTCGGACGATTCAGTTCAAAAATATTGCTACAAATATAATTACTCGTGACTGGTGTGTTCAGATTGAGGTCGTCTTTATAGCCCCAAACGACAATTCCGCCTAAAATATTTCTTTTACCTGCATGCAGCCCTTCACCAGAATCGTGACACAGTGCTTCCTGCATTCTCGTAACCTTTGTTATATCGAAATATCTGTCGCTGTTATTAATGAACGATACAGAAAATAAGTTGTTAACAACATAACTATCCAGTGAGTTCTTTTTTTTAAGCTTCGACACAACGCATCATCGTTTTTAGAGAAGTGCGAAAAAAATTGCGGCCGAGTTTACTGGGTTACTATTCCCCAATAAAACTGCTCTACCGCACTTGATTGCACAAGCCTTCTGGAGTTATTTTTTGTATTCGACGCAAAAAATTCTCAATGCTTTATTTTAGCTCACTTCTACCCCTAACTTGACTTCATGCTTGTTAGAAAATAATTTCAGGCGAGAGAAATCTCTTTCGTAAGTTTCAAGTGGAACTTCTTAAGGTAACTTTTGTTTTCTTTTGCTAATTCTTGTTGCTGGAGCCATTTATACTTTGGCGGCACTGCGAGAACTGAATTTGAAGCACTCTGGCCGAATATTAAATGCACAAGGCACATACATTTTTTCCATTTATAGGAATATAAGAAAGAATGATGATCGATTTGCATTGTTCAGTGAAATGCTAATAAGGTGCGCTCAGATTTTGATTTCACTTCTGTTTCTGTGTCCAGGTTCATTGTTCGCGCATGAAAGTTGTTCAGATAGGGGTAATGAGCTAATGCTCATATATGCAGACTTAGTAATTCTCTACTTTAAATTCATAGATCCCTACGAGACCTCATACCAATCCTGGCCCAGCGGTGGAGCGATTAAGTGCTATGCCACTCCCCTGCAATGGCAGGGGCTGCCACTGATGGGGCTCATGAGAGCCAGGTTGCACTTCTCGAGAAACGTCCCGCGACGAATCATTAATTGAACTACCACAGTCCACGGTGGGCAGTTTGCCCAGAACCCGCTGGGCAGGTGCAAGTCAGAACCTGCCACGTGTATATTATTTATATACACACTCCCCTGGCAGGTTGCTCAAAAACCGGTGGGCAAGTGGGCAGCCAGCCAGAAAGCAGGCTTCAGACAAACAGACACGGAGAGAGACAAACGGACAAACACGCAACGGCTAAGTGCAGGAAATGACACCTATAAATGCTAGCGTACCAAAAACTGCAATTTATGCGCGACGAGGCCGAGGCTAAATTTGATTACCACTAATAGGCTAAAGTGATGGTTCACCATGGCAGCGCTAGTTGATAGAACGTCGACGACCAGTCTTTCACGAGGTTTCAATGACCGAAGCGTAAACAGTCATCGGGAAAAGTTATGGTTAGTTTGTCGACTAAACATTATTTGCTCCAGAGCGCGAATCCTTTTAATTCTGAAGAAAATTCCATGAAGCGAAATGCGGGAAATATCTTTATTGTTTTCTAGTTCGCAGTTTCAATGATCAGGCGTCCTTGGGATTCGTTTTTGATGTGGCTATTCACTACAATCACTGATTATTGATAATGATGATGATGTTGATATTTATTGCCACAATCGATCGATCGATACCACCTTTTGCCAAACAGCGTTATGGCACAAGGTTTTCTTTCTACACAAGGTGCGTTCAAAAGCCCATTATCAACCTATTTCAGTACAGACAAGGTGAGCAGCCGGCCAGGTGGCACCTTCTATCCATTCTACAACGGCTGTGTATTTGGCGGCACTGGCGATAGCACCTTGCAGTTGCCGCATTCAGTGCAGACGCGCAAACTGCGGCAACCAGTAATTGCTATTACGCAATGTAATTGCATGGTATCCATGAGTGCTTGGTGGTTTGCTTGTGGCATCCTCCATTGCTCGAAATGGCGCTGGTGTCAATACTGCGAGGCAAATGCATTTTATTTGCATAATAAAACTGCGTGTTCCCGTACAAATTACGGCTAATTTGAGACGTGCGTTCACAAATTACCTTTAGGTAAACAATATTAAAAATTTTATTTACTAATGTCAAGCTTGCTGCTATTATATGTGTGCGCTCATTATGGGGCTGAATGCTGTGGCAGGTGTTTATTTCAACATTCAAGACTTCGTACCACTCGGTGCTGCTTCGTTTGGGTCTCGATCAGCTTTGCACACAAGTATATTATTGATGGTTATAGTGGTTGTGTTGTGTCAGGTATATTCAGGCAAATATATGATTCTGGTAAAGAGTAATTTTAGAAAGCGTATATGCCTCTTTTACAAGAGGTCCATGGATCGAGCAGCAGGAGCGGTGATGTAACAGTACGATTAGCATTCGGCCCCGCCGCAGATAACACGTGGTGCTACCGGCATAGTTGCAAGTCTGATGTTGTCAAAGTGTTTTTCTTCGCGCCAGCCAGTGTGACGCACAATTAGATGAACAACTTTCTCTTTTACGCTCTCGCTTGCACAGCGACTCGTCCTCTGAAAGTTAATAGCGGCTGAAAGCGGATATTGAGTCGCGTAGGTACCGGCATCGCATACAGCTTTGAGAAGAGGCGCACGGATGGCATATTCGAGCCGGCTGTATCCTTCCCAGTGTACAGGTTACAACGACTAATATCTTGAGTAGCGATTTAGGGCGAGTTCTCTTCGCCTCTTTTGGGAAGTATATAAACAGCTCCGTGCAGAGGCCCTTTAAGTGCAGGGATACCTTGATGCTGACCTCCTTGTTTGGAGTTATCAAAGTATGATACTTTTGTCCACAAGCTCCTTTTGCAGCGCTCCAATATTACTCCGAAACGCCGCATTTTCGAATGCCGAGCAATCAAACCATCCATACAGCTGTCAGGAACACAGGCTATTTTTAGGAAGAACTTCAGGAGCATTGCGTTCACATCAGAGGTGTTTGCAGTCGTTGATATATAAAATGGCCTCTCACAGAAAAAAAAAGATAGTCATCACCATGCGAGGGAGGCATAACATGCGGAAGGAGGGTGAGGGCAGCGTGTCGCGAGAGAAAGGGTATGTGAAATGAGTCGAAGCCAGCTTCGAGTGGTTGTTCAAATGGCGGGTAGTTCACTAGCTACTAAGTATACGACGGGATGCGGGGCACTTCGTAATGCGAAGCAAAGCGGCTGCCTAGCGTTTCCTTCCTCATTGACTATGAAGAGGCCTAAGAAACATTACCCTGATGCTGCAAAAGCTTGACCACTCCATATGTGTTTGAAAATCACTTGGCATTAGCATAATAGTCACGTTCTATTTTTTGCGTTTGTTAGCAAGGCTATTCCAAACAAAGACTGCGATCACAGCTCTTCGGCTTAGGATACTAAGTCGGAGCGGCTATCTTGTTGTAGGAACATTCACTTAGTGGTGGAGTTTTGACTCTTCTGGGAGTAATTGTCTGACATCTTGGTGGAAACCCAAAACGCGCCGTTAGGGAAAGGAGAAAGGTGGGACGAAAAGGAGAAAGAGAGAAAGAGGTTGCGTAGTGGAGGCCTGTTCAGGCACCGGCATCATATTTTGTCTGCAGGAACGTGCCTGCTTTAAACACATATTGACTTCAAGTGTACCACCTCGCACAAGAAGGAGCATAATATAACAATATTGCAGTCCATTCCTAGCTATTTTTGAACGTCCATCCTTCCACCATTAAGTGAACAGCCGGATGTACTAGAATTGTAGTTCGGCAAGCTGAGTTGTTGGGCAAGCTGGCTCATTGTAGCGCAAAAGGAACATTCACATGACAGAAGACGGGAGAAGTGCAATATAACCACTGGTTTATTCAAAGAATAGGCATTTAAATTTATGCGTGTCAGCGCAGGCACGAAAGGGTATCACAAGCCCACCGAGTGTAAAATAAAAAACAAGATTACGCCATCATGCTTTCAAGGAAGCGTGCGTCTCGCTAATACAGTCTGATTGAAGTACCGCTTATGATTGGCTGTTGTATTTGATGAAAAACGCTTCTAGAAGTTCCCGTGCTTTCTTATATTTGCTCTTGCACAGAATCTTAACTTGTTTGAGTAGAGGCATGCATTTGTGATGAAGAGAATGCATCGCCAGGTGACGCTGCTCCTTGTTTTCAATGAACCACACATGTTTACGAGTGCGAATACTGATACAGCGGCCTGTCTGCCCTAAGTAGACTTCGCCACATGTGAGAAGAATCAGATAAACCACGCCAACATGGCAGGCTATATAGGGGTTTCTGTGCTTAACGCCGCAGCCATGTTGATTCTTTTCCGTGGTGTGCCTTCTAATGCCGGCAAAAAGGCGACTTAGCTTGCGGGGTTCCGAGAAAATCAGTGGGACGCCGTTCTTGTTTCCTACATTCTTTAGAGTGTGTGCAGTTCTTTGGACATACGGAATTACCACTGGCATGTACACCAGTGCGTACATTCTCAGTGGATTTTAACTTCTTTAACAGCGTTTGAACTACTGCCAGACCACCACATCAAGAAAACCAGCCTCCTTCAACCTTAAAATCTCAATGTTGATGTTGCCTCGCATGGCATGCGGAAAAGGTTTTTTTAAAGGCTTCTCGTGAACCTGTTTACCATACGCCATTTTAGGGTTTCGGAGTGTGCGGAATCGTAAGGTAATATCTGTTTTCTTGAACTGGGGCAAAAACAGCAACACATATGTTCATGTGAGAAGCTATACTTAATTTCTAAGAACTGGTTAATGTTATCGACATGGAGCTCCTGCGTAAAGGTTAAGCTTAAGGGGTTAGCGATAAGATTTAAAATTTCCACAATGGCACCATCATACATAAAATCTCTCCGTTCCTTCATGAGTACAAGGAAATTGTCAGCGTATCTAAAACCATGAACAACGTCGTCACTGTTTGGTACACCAGACA
Source organism: Amblyomma americanum (assembly GCA_030143305.2). Lineage (NCBI taxonomy): Eukaryota > Metazoa > Arthropoda > Arachnida > Ixodida > Ixodidae > Amblyomma > Amblyomma americanum. Next base: position 91,128 of record JARKHS020026537.1, on the reverse strand, counting down.
AGGTGCGGTGAATACTGGACAAAGAGATATTAGTTAAAGCTAATGCTACGCAGGACCCTGAACACATTTTCTGACAATGCAGAAAGGTCTGGTTGTGAAACGTCTTAAAAGTAGCGTTCAAGTAAAATTGCAATAGTGTCAGGAATATGTCCACCGAGATGTCTGCTGTGTTTTGAAAGCCAATGGCTCCTTTGGCTTCAATGCTGCTACGTACAAATTCAAGAAATGCCTGATGTGGTATGACGTAAAACCGATATTCGACATGCACAGAGAACCCGAATCCAATAGGGTCTTTTGTCTGCAGAAGCTGTATGACATTCTTATAATTCTTTGTGGCGTAAGGTTCATCATTTTGCAACCTGTTCAATAGCTTCTGCTGAAAAAGATTTATATCATGTTGCCAGGTGCCTTTTTCGCTAATTATGGGTCTGAACGACACCTCATTCTTGTGCGTTTTAACTGCTAAAAAGACAATAAAGCTATCTTTCTTACCTCTATCAATTGCATTGGACAGTTTCGTTAGTATAGATAATTGCATAAAGAGATGGCGTCTATCTTCGCAAGGGTACGCTTTACAGGTGCACTTTTAAAGTTCTTGAGCACGGCTGCAGCTGCTTTCTCGTTGAAATGCCCGGAGAGCAGGACGACAAAGCCACCTTCTTTGCCAGATTTGACGAGTTGAAGCCCGTTCGCATCAAAGAAGGAGTAGACACATTTTGTTGGGTCTTTCAAACTAGCAGCCTTGATCACTGACCTTCCCAAGCTGCCGACGCCTTCCAACAAGTACTTTTCCTTGTCTTCCGGTCCTGCCTTCCTCGATATTCTGGCGGTTCGCAGCTAGTCAACCCTGTGGTTCGATAGTTGGCTCCAAGCTCAATTTTGGCCCTTTCCGCAGTAGTAATGACACCTTCTCCGGACCTTCGGCTCCGCCCAGACACACCAGGTTGCCTCGCTGTGACTTGCTCTGCTTCTTAAAGCGTGGAAGCACTTTGTTGAGAGTATGCCTCCACCAGAATTCCGTTGTTTGCGCTTTCTGCCGCCGTAGGTCTTGCCTTTTTGATTGCAGCCAACCATTCCTGGTCGCCAGAGCAGCACAGAACTCGAAGCATGTCCTGATAAAACCGAACTTGACGCTAGAATTCTGATCTCAGAATCTTGCAAACGCGCTTGGCACGGCCAAATAAAGGGCTCATTTGGTAAAATAACGCAATTATTTCCTCCTGGACGAACCCTTTCCTCATGAATAAGCCTGACAGTCTTGCACTACCGGAGTTACTTACGATACCCGTGATGAGCGGTGCTGCTTGACAGGTAGATGGCAGAACATAAAGTGAAGAGCCGGATGTACTAGTAAAGTAGTCAACAAGATGAGTTTTTGGGCAAGTTGGTTCATTGTGGCGTAAAGATAGGTTGCGCAAAAGGAACATCCACATGAGAGAAGACAGGAGAAGCAAAATATAACTGATTTATTCAAAGAACAGACGTTGAAATATATGCCTGTCAGGGCGCAGGCACAAATGGGTATCACAAGCCTACAGAGTGTAAAATAAAAAATAGAAGTTTACGCCATCATGCTTTCAAGAAAACGTGCCTCTCTCTTATATAGTCACATTAAAGTATCACTTATGCATTCTTGCTCTTTCTGTTTGATGAAAAATGCTTCCAGAAGTTCCCGTGCTTTCTCATATTTGGCATTGCGCATATTCTTAATTTGTTTGTGTAGAGGATGCATTTGTGATCAAGGAAATGCATTGCCAGGCGACCCTGCTCCTTGTTTTGAATGGACCGCTCATGTTCACGAGTGCGAATATTGATAAAGCGGCCTGTATGCCCTATGTAGACATTGCCACATGTGAGGGGAATGAGATAAATCATGCCAACTTGGCAGGCCATCTGCCAACCCATCTTCACACTGCAATGAACCAAGTTTCCCAACAACTCATCTTGATGAACTAGACTTCTAGTACATCGGGATCTTCACTTGATGTTCGGCCAACTTCTTGTCAAGCAGCAGCGTTCACCATGGGTATCATAAGTACCTCCTGTCGTGCAAGACTTCTATGCCTCTTCATTAGGAAAGGGTTGCTCCCAGACGAATTCAATGCCTTATCTGGCTAAATGGTCCATTTTGTCATGCGAAGTGCATCTGCGAGATTCTACGAGCAGAATTCTGGCCCCAACTTCGGTTTTATCACGGCATGCTTCGAGTTCTGTGCTTCTGCAGGGACCCTGAATGGTATGCCGTAATCAAAAAGCAAGACCTACGGTGACAGACAGCGCAAACAAAGGAATTCTGGTAGAGGCATACGCTCAACCAAGTGCTTCCACGCTTCGAGAATCAGGGCACGCCACAGCGAGGCAACGAGGTGTGTCTGGGCGAAGCCGAAGTGCTGGCGAAAGTGTCGTTACTGCTGCGGAAAGGGCCAAAATACAGCTTGGACCCAACTATAGAACAACACGAATGACTGGCCACTAACCGCAAGATATCGAGGAAGGCAGGATCGGAAGACGTAGAAAGGTGCCTCTTGGGAGGCGTGGGCAGCTTGGCAAGGTCAGTGAGCAAGACTGCTCGTTCGAAAGACTCAACAAAATTTGTCCACACCTTCTTTGTTACGAACTACCTTCAACTCCTCTAATCTCACAAAGAAGGTGGCTTTGTCGTTCTGCGCACCTCCGGACATTTCAACGAGAAAGCAGCTCCAGCTGTGCTCAAGAATTTTAAAAGTGCACCTCTAAACATACCTATGTAAAAATGACGCCATCTCTTTATGCAGTAGCCTAGAACTAACGAAGCTGTCTCGTGCAATTGATAGAGGGAAGAAATATAGCTTTACTGTCTTTTTAGCCGCTAAAACGCAAAAGAATGAAGTGCCATTGGTAGCCATAATTAGCGAAAAAGCCACCTGGCAACATGATAACAGTATTTTTCTGCAGAAGTACTTGAACATGTCGAAAACTAATGATCCTTACAATAAACAGAATTCTGTGGATGTCATAGTTCTTCTGCAGACAAAAGAAAATATTAAACTCGGATTCTCTGTAGATACCTCATTATGCACTTTTTGTATCTCTACGTAGCAGCGCTGAAGGAAACTGAGCCATATGCTTTCAAAACACAGCAGGCATCTCGGTGTACATCTTCCTGACACTATTGCAATGTTACTTGAATTCCATTTTTTTTTCACTTTGGACAACCAGACCTTTCTGCAGCGTCCGTGAGTGTGTACTGGATCGTATGTGACACCAGTTTTATGTAACATCTTTTTATCTATTATTGACTGCACCTTGTTTCGTGTACTACAGAGTGACGACGTTGTTCATGTTTTTAGATACGTTGATGATTTTCTTATACTCATGAAGAAACGGAGTGATTTTATGTATAACAATGTTATTGCGGAAATTTTAAATCTTGTTATGACTAACACCTCAGGTTCAACATTTATGCACGAGCTCCTGTCGATAGAATTCTCCAGTTCCTGGACCTTAAACTTATCTTCTCTCTGGAACATGCGTATTCGTGTTTCAGTCCTAGAGTTGTGTTCAGTTGTATACTACAGGCGGGATTAGCCTTGCTTATTCTGCGGCAGTTCTTCCACCGTAGCGTCCCCTATATGTTAATAATGACCTAAAACCTGGCGGATCTGGCCCGCTACGCGCACAGTCACTTTTATAGTAGATATTCCACTCCCGCAGTCACCATCTATGCCCACATTCACTCATACTAGGACATAGTCGAATCCAGAAGACGCCACCGACGCACACATTCAATCACAGTAGACTATAGTCCGTTCCTTCTGTCACCATTTAGACACAAGGTCAGTGTCCTGAAAAAATGTTAAAAGTAGGCGAGTGGACTCCCTTCTACATGTCTGGTTTTCACTTGGATAGAAAATGTCCTGAACTGCACTGTTAAGGGCTCCTGTCTTCTTGAGGGAAGCGGACATCAAATACCTTTCCGCATTATTCTCTGGTAAGTATATAATATAATGTTATATATCCCCACATACACCTCAAAAAGAACACAGCAGAGACGATGCCATGCACGTCTTATACATCCAGGCAGGAGTATGAACAGAGCCCGTGCGAATTCGATGTGGTAGAGTGGCCTGTGATCTTCAATGTCCATTGGTCACTCATGGCTTGTGGTACGCACTCCACAGGGTACTAAAATGATCGTCCAACATTTCTGTGAAGAGTCTTTGTTCATCTTGAGGTACTTATTTTTGATGAATTTCTTGACACAGCTTTATGGGCGGGCTGTCTGCCACCTCATTGCCTCTGACACCTATTTGAGAGGGCACCGATTGGAAATATAGAGCAAAGCCTCTGCTGTGTAGAATCTGCACCAAGCGTAGAAAGCTAATAGACAAAGCATCAGTAGAGAAACCACGCTCTAAGCTCTGAAGGGCCGATTTTGAATCAGAACGACAACAGTTTGAGCAGGACAATGCCCTAACTTCCGTAAAGCAGCCTCAATAGCAACACTTTCGGCTGTTGTGGAGGATACGACAGCAGTAAAGCATACAGACCACTTAAAGTCCAAAGAAAGAATGTAAAAAGCCGTTGCGTTAGCTCGTTTGACCTTGTCCACAGAACCATCCATAAAATTTGAAGATCGCGGACGTGCTCTTTTTCCATATGTTCGAGTACGAGCGAACGCGTTGCTGCCAAAGGAGAGCTGCGCTTTGCACTCACATGGGGAATTGTGACCTTACAGTCGAGGGTCGGAAAAAACCAGGGTGATTTCGACCGTTTTCTTTGCCTTCGAACAGTAAAGCCTAAAGAACTAAGAGTATTAAGTGCCAAATAGGCCTCCAACTCATGTCACTCATGTCTCTTGCAGAGCCGCTGGAGAAGGAATTGCCCAGCTACCGTCCCTCGTAGCTAGGCTGCCAAGATGAATTAGTAACCTCTGAGAAGCGACAAGGCTAAGAGGTTGCGATAGAGATTCATGAAGTACTGCCTCTTTCGCAGCCGCCTGAGGAACACCAATGGCTCTTAGGCCCCTTCTATGAAAAACTTCGAGACGTTCAAGCTGTGATGCCGAGGGGGAAATTGAACGTAATTGATAATTATGCGACTGACCAACAGCGCGTCATGAAGTTTGACCATTGAAAAACGATGGTTTCCTCATTGCTTATGTGCAATTCTACGGACCACATTGAGACACGAAGATAGAGATGAGACAATCGCGTGGACAGCTTTTCGCCACTGTAGATAGGAGTTAATAATTACGTCCAGAAAACGCGGGTGATTGAATTGGGGGATGCAAGTGTGACCGAGGTCTGTTGTCAACAGCGATTGACGTCTTTTTATACCTGGAAACAGAACAAAGCCGGAAGGTTCCACTGATAGAGACAATATCATGCCTTGAAGGTAAGCTTGTACCGAAAGTAGAGTCTGTCGAGCTATCAGGGTAACCAGTAATCCAAATACATATGTCGTCAGCATTTATTGACATACGCACTTTCCTGCAATTTTTTGCAATGAATCGGTAAGGCCAGCCATTAATACGTTAAACAGCGTGGGGGAAAGAACACTTCCTTGAGGCACACTTCGTGTTAGAACCCTTTCGGAGCTTAAGGTACTCCCTAACCGTACACGAACCGCACGATCACTGATAAGCGTGTAATTAAATATTAACATATGGCCCTTTATGCCCATGCCTTGCAAACTATTTAGAATAGAGCTCTGAAGCACGTTGTCATAAGCTTTTGCAACGCCAAGAAAAATGGCTAAGAGGGAAAGGCCGAACGCTCTCTGGTGTTCAATGTGACTGATCAAGTTAAAGACGCTATCTTGGGCAGTAAGATCTCGGCGGAATCCTGTCATACATGTTGGCAGTGACTTGCTGTCCTGAAGCCACCACGATAAGCGTTCATTTACCAGCTTCTCCATCAGCTTTGCTAGACAGGCGGTCAGTGACACAGGGCGATACGAGGCAAGGTCTGTCATATCTTTGCCAGGCTTCAGTACTGGAACTATATGCCACCTTCCATGACTGTGAAACATCGCCAGACTCCCAAATTCGACTGATGAAGTTTAGGAGCTCCTTCCTGAGTTCCAGGGGCAGATTACGAAGCATTTCGTTGGATATACCGTTGGGACCTGGTGCACACCGGCGCCGCAGGCCACTGAGCGCAGCCTGAAGCTCCCTAAGCATGAACAGGACGTCGATGATAGACCTGGAGGAAGCAGGTGGTGTATATATATAGTCATTCCAGAGTTATCGCATACAAGTGCGTCTACAAATTCCTCTGCCTAGCACTCAATAGGTTTTTCCTTGCGTATTGCAAGAGCTTCAAAAGGCTTCCAAGGACGAGATTCTCCAGCAAGGCTGCCAATAACTCGCCATATTCTCGTCATCGGTGAGAACTAGCGCAGAATGAGGCCCATTGCGACCTGTAGAGCTTGTTTGAGTGCCGTCTATTGGCAGAATTCAGCCTATTGAAGGTTGCCTTCAAGTCCCTGTCGTCATTCCGCATTCATGAGTTGTTGCTCCGCCCTTTTTTTCGTTGTGCAAAAGTTCCTGAGTTTTCAAGCGAAAGCTCTACTGGCTGCGAACTTGCGATTTCTCCGTGGCGGTGCTCTGAGGAGGCACAGAGACGGACCTTGAGCCGTTTCCTAGCAACCGCCGCAGCTGGGCGGACGCCGCGCTTTCGCTGCACCATCTGGCATGACGTCACACCGCTTTCCTCGTCGTTGCGCTCGCCTCCGCTCGCTTCGCCAGCTGTGTCACGTGCCTGACAACATGTCGGAGGATTGAAAAGGAGAGCTCGCGTTCGCCGCAAACACAGTTGAGGCGGCAGTATGGACGGCGAGAAGTCTGCTAAGCAGAAGGAGGCCCGCAATCGACATTGGAACCAGGTGAAGAGGAAACGAATCGCCCAGGAAACAGACGAACAGCGCGCCGAACGACTGGCTAAACGCCATGAATATGCCGCCGCGAGACGGCCATGTTTAACGTCTGATGTCTCGACCGCTAGCAGCAGCGACCGCAGCCGGAGTCGTCTTCAATGCAACAACAACATAGCTAGACAGCCAGACTAACCGGGACTTGCAATCAAGATTAACGAATGCTAACCAAGATATGCCTTAGCTTTCGCGACGTATATCCTAGCATAGCCAAGCTAAGCAACTGCCAATTATTTAAACCCAGGGCCAGAAAATGACCAGGTAACTTGACCGCCATAGTTGCTGCCATCTTACTAGAAATCATTTTGTTAATAACATCACCAGAAACACGTTCTAGGTGCTCTCTGCACTTGTCCCAGTTGACCACATTGCTGATTTTAGGACCACGCATGCGAAAGTCGGCAGCAAACACAAAAATCGGATAATGATCATTTCCCATGCGATCAGGCACTCCTGACCACTTCACGCGGTCATCAGGTGAATGCAAAGTCAGGTCTATAGCTGTCGCTGAGGCTACAGGTCGCAAGAAAGTGGGGCTTCAGTCATTGGCAACGCACAGGTCCAAACTGTCAATAACGTGTACTAGTTTGCGTCCACGGGAACCCGTGTTCCTCTCACCCCAGACGGCATGATGGGCGTTGAAATCACCGCGGATGATTCGAGGAGCTGGTCAGCGGGCGCAAAGCTGCTGTAGAAACAAATCTAATGCTACCTTCTCCCGCGGGGACACGTACAGGGATGCAAAAGAAGGGGTTCGAAGCCGAGCTCTATTCTCAAAGCCGCTACCTAAATGTCATCCATGCAAATATCGGTAACGCTTAAAGAAACACGTCCCCCGCTCAAGGAAACAACTATTACCTTACGATTTCACACACTCAAAAATCCTAAAAGAGCTATTGCTAAAGGTATGCTTGAGAAGTTTTTAAAGAAGTCCTGTCCGCATGCCATACGAACCAGCTTCGCCATGCAGATTTCAAGGTTGCAGGTCCTGGTTTTCCTGATATAGATGTCCTGGCAGTAGTTAAAACGCTGTCAAAGAAGTTAAAACCCACTCAGAACGTACGCACTCGTGTAGCTATCCAAACCAGCAGGTCAGTAGTAATTCCGTATGTCCACAGGACTGCACAGAATCTAAAGAATATAGAAAAAAAGAACGGCATCCCAATGGTTCTCTCGGCACCCCGCAAGCTAAGTAACCTTTGTGCCGGCATTAGAAGGCACAGCACGAAAAAAAATCAACATGGCTGAGGCGTTAAGCACAGGAACCCCTATATGGCCTGCCAAGTTGGCGTGCTTTATCTGATTCCTCTCACATGTGGTGAAGTCTACATAAGGCAGACAGGCCGCTGTATGAATATTCGCATTCCTGAACATGGGTGGTCCATTGAAAACAAGGAGCAGCGTTACCTGGCGATGCATTGCTTTGATCACAAATACATGTCTCTCAAACAAGTTCACCTATATATGCAAGAACATCAGAGATGAGAAAAAGTTACTTTTTTGTATATGAAACGCTCATTTCACTTCAGAAGAACTCAGAATCATTCTTTTACTGGTGGAAATATATTTCTCATTACCGACTTTTGGGCCATCCTATAATGTAGCATACCATAGGCAAATTCGCTACCCGTTAAGTCTGGTAAACTGAAAATTTTTGTCATTAGCTTTAAAATCACATTTATTATCACGTGCGGTGGTTTTTTGATGATCATCCACAGATAAGTTTTTTTCCTTGCGGAATCATAGTTATCGACAGGGTCGAATCTGAAAAATTGCGGACATAGAAGGTTGCGGATCTTTCTGAACACCCACAACGTGCAAAAATGAATGAACGCAACACGATCCTTGGCCAGGAAAGGTATAGAGCCTCTTGAACCTACTCCAGCGGGCGCAAGATTTTGTACAGTAAACCTTAGAGTTACTAAGAAAAAAAGCGGTGTCCTGCATGTAGGACACTAAAGGCATATGTGGGTTAAGATTCTGCGCAAGACCAAATATTATTATGCACGAGAACTTCCAGAAGCGTTTTTAATCAAATAGAAAGGACAAGAATGCCTAAGCGATGTTTCAATCAGACTGTAGGCTTAACGCCTCAGGAGCGAAGGAAACGAGACCACTGCTATGTGCCGACACCAGAACAGAACTGCTCAGCCGTGGCTGCATGAGCCACGACCAGGTGCCGTCTTTATTCTCTTCGCAGGGTGGCGCGCGCTAGCCGGGTTGTCGGCGCCACCCAAGAGAGGGCGCTACAGGGCCCCCCGCCTAGACTGGAAGTCGAAACGGACGGAGGGCCGGCGATGGCACTCGAGCGCTAGGTCGGGCGGCGCTGGGAGCCGTTCCAGGGCTGGTCCGGGAGGCGAGGGTCGCTACAGGGCTCCCCCCTCCTTCCTAGACGATTAGTCAGTATCAGTCAAGAGTCGTGCAGGCCGGCCGGGGTCTGAAGGTGAGGTTCAGGAGGGCGACTCTGGCTGTGGCGTTGAGGCCGAGCTTTCGGAGGGCGTCGAGGGACGCGGAGGGGAATGTGAAGAAGGTGGGTCATCCCGGTCGGCCTGCGAAATGCACCAAGTGCCGGTGGTTCAGGTGCAGCAGCTGTTGGCTGACGCATGAGAGGTGGTGCAGCAGAGGGAGCTAGGTGTGTAGCGCAGCTGACGCCGGGCTGAGCCGCCTGGTACCCAGAGGGGCGGCTACGGGAGGCGCATCGAGATTCCAGGTAGGGAGTAGCTGTGGTGGACTGCATGGGGTGCTGGGACACGCTCACAGACAGCCTTGGAGCGATTGACTTGAACGTGACGGGGGTCCGCACGAGTGGCGCCCTTGGCGCTGAGCCGTGCACGTAGGAGGACGCTGGTGAGGTAGCGGCAATAGGAGGCGCCTGGAGTGGCGAAGCTGCCGGGAGTGCCACGGCCGCCGAGAGGGCCGTGAGCACCGGGAGAGCCGAGGCCACCGGGAGGACCGAGACCGCCAGGATGGCTGGGGGCGGTGGGTGTGCCGAGGCTGTCGGGAGGGCCGATGACACCTGGTGGGCAGGAGACACCGGCAATGCTGGCGGCGCTGGGAGATCCGGGGCCGAAGGGAGAGCCGAGGCCGAAGGTGGGGCTGGCGGCGCCGGCAGCTCCGAGCCTGCCGGAAGGGCTCGTGAGTCGTGACGATGGACGGCGGCGCCGGAGACGCAGAGGTTGAGTGGCGGGGAGCTAGCGGCCAGGGGCTGCCGAGGCGGGCAGGGCTGGGGTGAAGGCGGCGTGGGTGAGAACGAGGCTGGTCCTGCGCCAGCCGCTGGCGGCGGCGACAGGGGGTCTGCAGCGTCGTAGAGCGGCCGCGGGCAGTAGGAGACGCCGAAGTCCTCCATAATGGCAGCGCGCAGCTCGTCGTACGGCCGGCTGCCCAAGGCAAGGCAGGCAGGTAGGCGCAGCAGGTCGGGCGGGAGGATATCGCAGAGGACGGCGTGTTTGAACGGCTGGGTGGTGATGCCGTTCAGGTACAGCGCCGCCTCGAATTGAGTGAAACACCCGCCGACGCCTTGAGGCCGGAACGCCGGAAGCGGTGGGTCGAAGGCTGGGTTCTGCCAGTAAGCCATCCAGGAACTCAGCTGATGGAGAAGGCGCGGCTCAACGGGTCACCACAATGTAGACTTAACGCCTCAGGAGCGAAGGAAACGAGACCACTGCTACGTGCCGACACCAGAACAGAACTGCCTAGCCGTGGCTGCACGAGCCACGACCAGGTGCCGTCTTTATTCTCTTCGCAGGGTGGCGCGCGCTAGCCGGGTTGTCGGCGCCGCCCAAGACAGGGCGCTACAAGACTATATAAGAGAGAGGCACGCTTCCTTGAAAGCTTGATCGTATAAACTTGTATATTTTATTTTACACTCGGTGGGCTTGTGATACCCTTATGTACCTGCGCTGATACACATATATTTAAATGTCTGTTCTTTGAATAAATCAGTTGTTAGTTTGCGCCTGTCCCGTCTTCCATCATGTGAATGTTCCTACTGCGCAAACCATCTTTACGCTTCCACCACTGGTGAAATGACAACGCGCCCCCCGTTCTTTCTTTGGTTTTTGGCTGAAGCCTAGGACATGACAACGTTTCAGCCAGTAGCAAAGGGCGCGAAATTCTAAAATGAACTTGATTCGTGAAGGAATCATTTATTATAGAGACGTCTGGCGCATATGAATGTTCTCTCTATAGGTGCCTCCTCCGCAATTAAATTCTCTTTCCTAGAAGCGGCTAATCACGCCAGGTTTAACTATCAACTGACCGCAAATTTAAAATAGAAAACTTAGTAATACATAGTTTATCCCAAATCTTTCATAGCCTATGAAGTTTTTCTTTCAGAAAATGTTTTATGTAAGCTTTATCATGCGCAGAGGGCCGCACATTTCGTCAGCTGTAAATTTAGAGCTAACGCAGGTGTGAATTGTTAATTAATATGCATGATTTTACAGGTCTAAAATATTAACGCATTTTATTTTTCGTTTCCTTACCTTTCAGCGGCTAATCCTGCTAAAGACAGCGTAGACAGCGATGGAGAGGTAAGTGCTTTCTGCTTTTCCACATCTCTTTTCTTCAGATTTTTCGCGAAGTGGTTGCATATACGTTGGCAGAGGTCTTCTCGAAAGCACGAGTTTGCAGTACAAGTGAGAGGAGCTCCATTTGTGTCTCCTAATTCTCAGAAACACTGCGGGTGAAGTAACAGTTTCGATTCGATACGCACGGGGTCCCGCTTGCGTAATTGCTCTGTTTGCCAGATTAAGTGCGCACTACTCACTCTGCAGGTATTATTTCTGTAATGCTAAGTTGTCTACACTTTTCCGGGGTCTAATCACTACATAAACGTTGAGAAATAACCGCCACGCCAGAGGAGGTTCAACAAGAGGTAATCTTATGAGCTCCTGTCGCCTAAGTCATAATTATGAAAGCAGTTTTTTTTCGTGCAAAAAGGAGACGTTTTAAGGTAATTGTTTTTTACACGCCTTTCGCCAGCCTTGTTGCTAATTTATTCTAAACTGCCACACATGGACTGCAACACAGGCAAATTGGCACCGTATCGGGAGGAGATAAAGTCGAAACTACGTTTTTTAAGATTTTTTCGTCGTAAATCTTGCGCCGCGTGTGCTGCCATGCCACCCTTCAAGAAATTTAGGTGCGCCACAAAAAGAGGGTAGAAGAAGCAATAGTACAAGTAGCTTAAGACACTTAGCACTGTGTTAGCGCAGAAGTCGCAAAAATTTGAGAAAACATGCCAACGCCATTGTCCGTAAAGGTTACATGCTGCCATGATATGTCCGAATACAACCTACGCGTGGTATATTATTGCAACTGAACACCCTAATGCGCTCAATTTGCCCATCTCCTAATTTATTCAAGAAAGCAGTTCAATAATTGAAGGGAAATGCAGTGCATTGGCATTTAGTATACAGTAAGAAATGCCAGAGTGTCACAATGTAGCAAAGCGTCTTCTTACAACGTTATAAAATAAGCATATTTACGAATGCACCAAAAAAGTGACAGAGAATCCTTAGTTGCAACATAAAAATTGGCAAGCATACGCAAGTATATATGAAAACTACAGAACGAGAAATTGTACGGCACTAGCATGTAAATAGAGCAAATATAAGCAGCACATACATTAACTTAAAACATAAACAACGGCAAAATATCCTAGGGGTAATGTATACAGAGAATAATGTAGACTTGTTATAAAACAAATAATCTGAAGAGATTTTTTTTTTAAGTCAGAGAATTAAGACAGCCTTGGCTTTGAGGTTTGGAAATCATTCTATGGTTTTATGGTTAGAAAACTACCTGTCTGCGTTTCGCAGTTCATTCGGATTTTTAACAGTAAAAGTAAATTTTGTTCAAAAATCACAATGCCGAAGTTCCAAAACTGCATTATACTAATGATGCAATAATGCAGATAATGTCTATAATATTGGCTAACTGGTCAACTGTAATGCCTTAACTAAACGTGATAAGCTTTGGACGTTCCAAATGATTAGGTAGTGAAAAGTTTAAATAGCCAGGTAGTTGCATCGGTAAATGTTATGATTTGAACTGCTTTGATTTTGAAGTACATCAGCTGCACTAAATGCAAATTGCACGTTAGCCAGAAGATAGGATACAATAGTGCAGGTGAGAATGATGGAAATCACAGCTAAGTGTGATAAATTTTGGAAGATGAATATAATAACGCACTTTATGAAGCAATCGTATCTTGTAAGGAGTTTCTTTTTTCAACATACTGATGTGAAGAAAAATGTTAAGAAACTATACGCTAAATACCTGAGATTGGGCATAACTTTGTAGACGTATTAGGGTGGGTGTCTGTAAGTACATAGTAATACTTAATCCTAGTTTGTTTTAGGAGCGGAATAATATGAATATGGTTTTAGATGGTTTAATCACCAGACAGTTTCCCGGCTACAGTACGCTCAATTCTTATGCTAAGATTAAAGTCCAATATAAGTTCACTGATAGACACCCGCGATATGAAGAAGGTATTATCATCTGCATAAAGAACACATTCTGTTGAACAATTAGCCAGTCAGGAAAATCACTGTATACGTTCGAAGCAAGAGGATTTAGAGAATAAAACCCTGCGTTGCCTGCATGTTAATATTACGAGTGTTCAGAGTACGCCAGATGTGCCAACTGCCTGCTATAGTTTGCATGAACTCTTAGGTTTTTTTTATAGTAGATAAACGTGTTAGCGAATCAAGAAAAATACCGTGAAAATTTACCGCGGTCAATTTCTGCTTTAGACTTATTCGCCAGAAAAATAAATGCAAAATTATTTTAAAAACCTAACTGAAAATTCAACTGTCTTGGTGCTTGTAAGTTCTGCTTCTCAAGGAGATTCCAGAGCTACATTTAGTTTTTGATAAACTTAGGAAGGATTGCTAGTATATACAAATTGGCCTGTGGTAGATGAGTAGTGTCCTTTAGCCCTTTTTAATGTCAGCCTTACATATATTGTAAGGGAAGACTTCAAGGGAGACGTTTATTCCAGCACACTGGCAAAGACGTGCTCCCAGCGAACAGCACCAAGCGATGACGATGGGAATGTACAGTGCATGAAAAGAGGAAGTCGCAGCCATAGAGGCGACGACGACGAAAGCGCATAAGGTGCTTACACTAACTACACGCGCGGTCAGAAGCGGCCAGCCTGGCCGCGATTAGTCCGATGCAAAGCGCCGAATGAAAGGCTTCAGGCGGGAAACGTGGACGATTTCAGTCCCGCGGTAACGGCGGTCCGGCGGAAGATCAACAGGGGTAACGCGGTAGTTCACTGGTGAAGTTTGGTTGAACACCAAGTAGGGACCAATGAAACGAGGCTAAAACTTGTCACAAAGACCAGGCGTCCGCAGAGGGGTAGAAAGCAAGACTTCGTCTCTAGGGTTGAACGACACAACGCGGTGCGTCATGTCGTAGTGACTCTTGCGATCCTCCTGGCAGGCGTGAGTGTTCAGGCGAGCAAGGTGGCGGCATCGGGCCACGCGGGAGAGAAATTGTTCGGGGAGAGACGGTGAGGAGCTCGCAGGCGTCGAGAAGAAAGAGGCGTCGAGAAGGGTTTTGGGAGAACGGCCGTACACGAGGAAAAACGGGGAGTAGCCAGTGGTTCGTTGCAACGCCGAATTGTAGGCAAAAGTGACGAAAGGAAGGACTGCGTCCCAATTCCGGTGGTCAGGTTCGACGTACATAGCAATCATATCTGAGAGGGTGCGATGGAACTGCTATGTAAGACCATTAGTCTGGGGATGGTAGCTGGACGTCATCGTGTGAAGAGTAGAAGAAGCTTGCAGAACTTCGGCAACAACGGTCGAAAGGAACGTCCGGCCGCGGTCACTGAGAAGCACCTGAGGGGCGCCATGGCGGAGCACGATGCATTGGAGAAAGAAGGAGGCAACTTCGTGCACCGAGCCATCAGGCAAGGCTGCGGTCTCGGCGTAGCGTGTGAGATGGTCGATGGCAGTGACTATCCATCGATTACCTCGTGTAGTGCGAGGAAGCGAGCCATACAAGTCGATGCCGACGACGGCGAACGGCGTGGCGGGGCATGGTAGAGGCTGCAGATGTCCAGTGGCAGGTGAAGTCGCCCGGTTTCGGCGGTGGCAGAGCGGACAAGATGCGACGTATTTAGCGACGCTGTAGGAAAGTCCAGGCCAGAAGAAACGGCTCTTGACGTGGTCATACGTTTTGTGAAAGCCTAAGTGACCGGCTGTCGCGTCATCGTGGCGGGCCTCCAAAATACGGGAGCGAAGTGTACGTGGCACCACGGGAACCCAGCGGGTGCCATCAGGGCAATAAATGTAATGGCAGAGCACATCATTTTCGAGTTTGAACTGGCCAAGCTGCCGACGCAACCGAGCGGTAGGAGGGTAGGAAGCTCCCGTGAAACGGTCGATTAGGGAGCGGCAATACGCATCGTTGCGTTGGTTCGATGCAAGGTCGTTTAAATCGTCAGATGCGACGCAGGGGAGTGCGGCGAGGTGCTGAAGAGATTGCGACGATGAGGAGGCGCTGTGAGATGTGGAAGGTGGAGTTGAAGACAGACACGAAGAGTCCAGAAGAGGGCAACGAGAAAGAGCATCGGCGTCTCGATGTGTTCGATCGCACTTGTAGGTGACGTCAAAGCGGTATTCTTGGAGACGAAGAACCCAGCGGCCAAGGCGGCCAGTCAAGTTTTTCAGGCTAGACAACCAGCATAAAGCGTGATGGTCTGTGACGACCGTGAAGTGGCGACCGTAAAGGTAGAGGCGAAATTTATGCACTGCCCAAACGACGGCAAGGCATTCCTGCTCAGTGATAGTGTAGTTACGTTCGGCAGGTGTCAGGGCGCGGCTGGCGAACGCAATAACTCTTTCACGAGAAGTAGTATCACTCTGCAGAAGAACAGCACCAAGGCCGTGGCCGCTAGCGTCAGTGTGTAGAATGGTTGGAGCAGCATCGTCGAAATTGCCAAGGACAGGGTCGGAGATGAGAGCTTGCTTTAAGGCTTGAAAAGCACTTTCGCGTTGCTCAGTCCAAACGAAAGCACTGTGAGCAGTGAGGAGCTGATGCAATGGCGCGGCAATGGTAGCAAAATTTCGTATAAAGCGCCGAAAATAAGAGGACAGACCGAGGAAACTACGCAGTTCTTTAGTGTGCAGGGGACGGCCAAAGTTCAGGACAGCGGCAAGCTTGTCAGAGTCGGGTCGAATGCCGTCCCGGCTGACGAGGTGGCCTAAAGTTGTGATTTCCTTCCTGGCGAAATGGCACTTTTTCGTATTTAGTTGAAGGCCAGCAGAAGCGAGGCAAGTGAGCACTTCATCGAGGCGGCCTAAGTGTTCACGAAAAGTTGGAGAGAAAATAACAATATCGCCCAGGTAGCATAAGCAGGTTTTCCATTTCAGGCCGTGAAGGACTGTACCAATCATGCGTTCAAAAGTAGCAGGAGCGTTACACAGTCCAAAAGGCATAACATTAAATTCATAAAGGCCGTCAGGAGTAGCGAACGCGGTTTTTTCCTTGTCGGCTTCATGCATGAGGATCTGCCAATAACCAGAACAGAGATCTAGGGTCGAAAAGTATTCAGCTCCTTGAAGAGAGTAGAGAAAGTCATCAATCCGGGGCATACGGTAAACGTCTTTACGAGTGATTTTGTTGAGGGCACGGTAATGAACACAAAAGCGCACTGACCCATCCTTCTTCTTCACCAAAACCACCAGGGAAGACCAGGGACTGGCGGAAGGGCGAATAATGTCTCGGCGGAGCATATCACTCACATTGTCCTTGATGACTTTGCGCTCAGATAAGGAAACGCGGTACGGTCGGTGGCGAACAACCGAGGTACCCTCGGTCACAATGCGGTGCTCAGCCACAGAAGTCTTGCCCAGGGTAGAGGAAGCCACATCAAAAGATTCCTGGTGCTTGAGAAGCAAGTCCAGTAACTCTTGCCCTTGCGACGCTGGGAGATCTCGATTGATGGTGGCAGAGAGGACGGAGAGAGAAACATCCGCGGAGGGAGGTGACGAGGAGGAGGGTGCGGTAAGCACGACGAGGGAAACCGGATGCATGTCCATTGTGCAGGAAAAAGAAGTGCCTTTGGGTAATACTAGAGGTTCACGAGAAGTGTTCAAGGCAGCGACGACGGCCGACCCATTTTCAAACCGAATCAGGCTAGGCGGCAAGGCAAGGCTCCTGATCAGATGTCGAGCAGAAGATGTCTGCGCGATGAACACATCCCCATGGACGATGGTATCAGAAGTAAGTCGTACAAGATCTTGACCCCCAGCGGGCAAAACCGTATCAGCAGCGGCAATGAGGCGATGACAGGGCTCGAGAACTTCAGCTGATGGGTAGCTCTTGATCATGTGCACGATGCGGTCACGGCATGAAATAAAAGCACTGACGGAAGACAAGAAATCCCAACCAAAAATCATAAAGTAAGCGCACGGAGAAAGCACAGCAAATTGTACGTGGTGACGGACACTGTCAATATAAACCCGAACAGTGCACTTAGCGGATGGGCGAATGATGACGTCGTTAGCGCCACGCAGGGAAGGCCCATCGTACGACGTTTTCGCCTTCTTTAAGCTAGAACACAAGTCTGCGTGAACAACAGAAACTGCAGCACCCGTGTCAATCAATGCCTCTATCTGTAAACCTTCAACCCACACTGAAACCATACTAGACGGGCACTCCGGAAGTATTTTTCGGTGTCCGAAGCATGCAGCTATCCCTCCAAAAACTGCAGCAGCAAGATTTCCGAGCGCAGGTCAGGCGCCGCAGAACCTGGCCGAAGCGGAGAAGAAGAGCGGCGGAACGGCGGAGGGGATCGAGCTCTGGTCGGCCGATAACCACGAGGGCGAGCAGAGGTGGGGGTGGTGAAGAAGAACGTCCCAAAGAGTCAGGGAAGGCAAGGCGTTGAGGAGAGGGCGCACGAGTAGAGTAGCCGCTTTCGAAGGCCGCATACCCGCGACGTTCGTCTTGAAGGCGCCGGCGGCAGAAGCGGGAAATATGGCCCCGGAAGCCGCAATAATAACAAATCGGGTGGCTGGGGCGCCAGGACGAGAAGAACGCTGGCGTTGAGGCTTGATGTGCGAAAGCGGTGACATGGTCCCGGGGCGGCGCTGGCGTTGGGGGCGGACCAAAGACAGGCGGCATGGCAGCGACCTGAGCCTACGTGGGTGGAGGGCGAATAGCAGGGGTGTCTGGTGCCAGAGAGCAGGCTACTGAGGCCAACTCTTCTTTGATGATGCTGCGAAGGCCAGCACCAGTAGAGGACGGAGCTGAAGGCGCAGGTACGCTGATGCACGGAGAACCGTGAGAGGGAAGCTCCTCACGAATGAGCGCACGAATGAGGGCACGCAGGTAGGAGTCGGCCGAGAAAAAGGAGGCAGCCGGGTCAGGTTGTAAACGAATAGATTGCAGCTGATCGAGGCGTTGACAGGTCGCGATGATAGCATCGACGGTCGTTCGGTTTTGGACGGCAAGGGCATTGAACGTGGCGAACACGGTCAGCTTCGGTCATGGTGTCATTTACACGGCGGCAGAGAGCAAGTACATCCTCAATATAGGAAGTGTACGACTCGGCAGGGCGCTGGATGCGGTCAGCAAGCTTCTACTTAGCGACTTCAGATCGAACAGCCGGAGAGCCAAAAATCTGTCGCAACTGCTGCTTGAAACTTGTCCAGTTGGGAATATCCGTCTCATGATTTAAGAACCATGTCTGTGCAACGTCAGTTAAATAAAAGGACACATTCAGGAGTTTAAGGGAATCGTCCCAGCGGTTGAAGGAACTCACGCGGTCGTAGTGGTCAAGCCAGTGATCCACGTCGTCGCCGCGGAGGCCGGCAAACATCTGTGGGTCGCGTTGACGGCTGCTCACGGTCCAAGTTGCGGGGGCAGCAGAGGGCGAGCTGGAGGAACCCGGGCCGTCGGCGTTCTCCTCTTGAGGCATGACGGCGAGAGTGCACAAGCGACGACCGGAACGCAGCTCCAGCAAGAAGCGGGGAAAGAGGATACGGGGGATCCAAGGAGCACCTCCACCACGTGTAAGGGAAGACTTCAAGGAAGACGTTTATTCCAGCCCGCTGGCAAAGACGTGCTCCCAGCGAACAGCACCAAGCGATGACGATGGGAATGTACAGTGCATGAAAAGAGGATGAAGTCGCAGCCAGAGAGGCGACGACGACGAAAGCGCATAAAGTGCTCACAATATTTTATTCGTGCAGTAAATGTTTTCAGTGAATGTAATTTTTGTGCATTGGGGCATACAATTTAGGTTTTGCCCTTCAAATGACTTTTTCCTTTTTTTCGGATCCATATGTTTTCAGCTCTTTGTACAATAATTTAAGCTACTATGCAATTTTTCTTCATATATGTAACTTTTTCCTCTTATTCGACACGTTCAAAATTTTTTAGTTTTGCTTCTACGTACAGAATTTCAAATGCTTTAAAAAGAATAATTCATATTCAAGGGGCACTTACTAGCATCGCCCTGATTCTTTTGATTTTATGGGTTATATGCCTTGAAAGTTTACATTTCCCAGTTTTTAGCGGCAAAACCACTGCCCCAGTGATTAATAACATCGTTTCCATACAGCGAACTTAACCAAAACTAGGCAGGTTGCATAAGATATAAGCGCAATACGATGAAATGAAATGAAGTTTATTTCAGTTTCTTTACAAATGGACAAACAGACCACGGGAAGACAGGGAAAAGGTGTCATACACACCTGGCAGAGGCCAGCCCTCCCAAAACTATAACATAAGACAACCGTGACAATAGAAGGTTAAGTGTAGAACACGAGAGATACGAGAGAGGTCAATATATGCATTTTTGCAAACAAGATGCAGAAAAATCCTGAGTTCGCACAGAATTTAATTGACGAGTCCAGTAAAATACAATTATGAAATCTGCTCGTACAACACAAGGATCGAGTGATAACTGAAAAGTGACTGCCCATTGATTATGGGTAATACTCACAACGGCAGTTAGAATGAAACAAGCAACAATTCCACGAAACGTGCAAATAAATAATAAATATATAATAAATGAGCAAGAACTTTAGGCTCTGCAATTTAGTTTATATTGCAGTTTAAATGCTCTGAAATTTCATATAAATTTGTTACACAGCATGTTTTTACCTGGAAGCACATTGTCTACAGCATTTTGATGAGCGCACACAGCAGAGGAGACGAGGAGCTTGTACAATTAGAGTCTAGGAATCTAGGAGAAATCTGTCCATTTAGTGCAGGTAGTGTCCGTTGATCCGGATCATGAGAGGAAAATAACTACAAGAAACAGATTTATTTGTTTGTTTGTTTGTTTGTTTGTTTGTTTGTTTGTTTATGCAGCTTTAACATCCTAAATCGTCTCAGGCTATGAGCGACGCCGTATTGAAGGGTTTCGGAAATTTCTACCACCGGGGGTTCTTTAGCGTGCACTGACATCGCACAGCGCACTGGCCTCTAGAACTACTCCTCCATCGAAATTTGACCGCTGCGGCCGAGATCGAACCCGCGTCATTCGGGTCAGCAACCACGTGCCATAACCGCTGAGCCATCGCGGCGAGGAATTAGAATGGGGTTAAGCGCATAGGGCACGTTCTCTCAGATCATGAATGGCAGTTTACCAATATCCCTCAAGAGAAAAGTGTACAACCGGCATACCGGCACTCACCTACGGGGCAGAAACGTGGAGGCTAATGAAAAGGGTTCCCCTCTAGTTGAGGACAACGCAGAGAGCTATGGAAAGAAAAATTATAAGTGTAACGTTAAGAGATCGGAAGCGGGCAGAGTGGGTGAGGGAACAAACACGGTTTAATGAGATCCTAATCGAAATCAAGAGAAAGAAATGGGCTTGGGCAGGGCATGTGGTCCTTAAGGGTAACGGAGTGGATTCCAAGAGAAAGTAAGCGTAGCAGGGGGCGGCAGAAAGTTAGGTGGGCGGATGAGATTAAGAAGTTTGCGGGCATACGGTGGGCGCAGCTGGCAAATGACAAGGTTAATTGGAGATACATCGGAGAAGCATTTGATCTGCAGTGGGCGTAGTCAGGCTGATGATGACGCTACCTTATCCCACATTAAGTGGGCCTGGCCCAATCACACCCTTCCGCTTTATCTCACTACCAAGAAGCAGTGGCAGACCGCGCTGCGCAGCTCGGAGCCGGGCTTTTAGACTCGGCTCGTGCAATGGGCTGACGGGGTCGCCGAGGTGCACTAATTCTTTGCCATCCGGCGGGGTTGACCTGCTGTATTAGAGGAGCTGCACCCTTCCTACTCAGCTAATATAGTTTATTGGCTCCCTGTCTGTCGCCTGAAGACCTAGCGCATTAAAAGATATCCGGTCAATGCTGTGCAATCGGAGTATGGGGAAAGTTGGGGCACACGATTTTGAGATTTATCGGCTAGTTTTAAATAATCGAAAGGCAGAAGGGTAGAAGCGGGCTTTTTGATGTCTCATGGCTGCTCAAAGGGTCGGCACATTGCGTGGGAGCACAGAGAGTTAACACAACGATTAGTCCAACCTTTGGTTAAGAAGCTAGATCTGCTGTAGGACGATAGAAGTGTAGAGTGAGAATAGAAAGTAAGGGAGGTTAACTATGTAGATGAAAGGAGTTGAGCAACAAACTGATCACACAGGGAACACATCGCTTATTTTCTTTCTGCAGGAGAAGACCGAGAAGCGGAACGCTCTGCTAGTGACCCTATAAGAGGTACAACTTAGGAGCGAATAGAGCAGTACTGCTCATAGAAGAGGATAACACGTCAACAGCGCCCAAATAACTAATAATTTTTGCCGGCCAGAGATACTTAGGCTCTGAGAGCGCATACACTGGGGAACTAGCCGACGCGTTTTTAATAGGGCGAGAGGGAATAACGATTGTATCGGTTCAGAAGCGGCGCTCCACCCTTGATAGGTATACAAGTTTCTCGAAATATATTTATATTTCTACTGTGAGGATTTGAAGAACAAATTACGGTAATTTTTTGGTGCGATATAGCATCATAAGCGTGCAATTAAAATTATTGATTGTTTTCGCTCAGTATTACGGTGTACAGTATTTCTTCACTCGTAAAAAGGGCACTTTCATGCTGGTTTGCGTTCTGACGACTCTTTAATCTCTCTGTCAGACCGGTAATTGCCGTAATAGAAAAGGTCAGCCGATAAATGAAGGAGAATCCTGTGGGGTAAGTAAATTTTCCGTTCTCATGGTTTTTCTCTGAGTAATTTAACAATATTGGTATCTCGCCTCTAGCTAGATTTCAGTACCGCATATTGCTCTACAGCGACCATGAACAACTTCCTTAAAATATATGTGCGCCATTTAATAGAATACCTATTGAGAACATTTCATAGAATCTTTTAACACCAAATTAAGTGCCAGCAACCTTATTAGAATAGGCCACCGCCATTCGACAAAATTACGCTCATCGGTATTCGTTACATGTTATCTGTGGAACTGATATCTGCCCAAAGTGTCTAAGGACACTATGGCTTCTGTATAGTGAAACCCTTGTGAAGTATATTCAAGAAGTTGTGAATATTTGTCAATAGGCTTTATTAACAGCGAGATGACTTTGAATTAGTTATGGATATAATTCTTAGCAAACGATTACTGACCTCCTTACAAAAATTGCAATGGTGTCTAAGATCTGTGAGTGTAATTGTTGCAGCATGCTTGTCAAGCTTTAGAAAGTAGTACACAGAAACTTGATTCTAGAATGATTAATCAGGGCATCAGAGCCTAAGGCCTCTGTATGACATCTGTAGTGAGGAGACTACAGCGCTTTAAATGTAGTTAATAGCAACGGTACTGTAAATTGGCAGAGCGAATTACAGAAGTTAATAGCACATATGCTGTATTGTTGATTTATTGCGCACTGGAATGTGGGGTACATTTAATTAAATCCTACAGTTGATCTCAATTCGTCGCAATGTTGCGATTCTGTTTAAGTTCCTTTTTTCTTTCTTACTATGAGAAATCTGGAGCCAGGACTAAAAGCAGTGGCAAAAGCTTGATAAGCGGTGCCGGCTCATATAGACAACTGAAAGCCCAGCAGGAAGTGTGCCATTTGAGAGCATTACTTAATATTGCAAAATAAAGACGACGGTACTTTTAGGGCATTTTATAAACGAGAAACGAAGGCACCTGTCTCTAACTAGAAACTAATACATGAAAAAAAGCGCATAACAAATAATGCCGGAAACAGTGAACAGGAAACTTTGTATAAAATTCTGAATGAAATTCTGGTTAAATGTATTAAGGTAACCCCATATTACGGGTTTGAATTTAAAGTTTATATTACAACTGTCATGGATTGATCAGATTAGAACAACTGCAAGATTATAACAAGAACTGATTCCCATAATAGGCTCATGGTGTTGGGGCGAACTATATTTCTCTGCGTCGTGTCTCCCGCTAGCTGGTGGTCTATTGCAAAAGCACTACTTCAGTAGCAGTCCTGAAAAAGCCGATGCTTGTCTCAAGCCAAGCCCCTACCTTAAACCCTTTACATTTGACTCTAGATAGCTCTGAGGTATCTGTACAAAAAGGAATATTTCCGCGACTGGGTTCCGAACCCGCGTTGGAGCGAACATATCAGCTTCGCTGGTCACTGCATGAGAGCACTGTGCTTTCCCCGCCACTCATCACGGAGTGTTTTTACTGCCACACTCTCGCGCTGTACATTGCACGTCCAGCAACTTCCATTCGGAAGGACAGAAAACGCACATAACGGCCTCCCCGAGCCAGCGAACAGCTCGACCGTGCTTTGAGCTATTTGAAGGTAGTGACAGATAGATGTTCGCGGCGTGCATTTGCATTGTCAGTGTTGTGGTAGAAACGCGGCACTAGTGCAATAGGGCTCCAGCGTTCATTAAGTTCACTGGCGTTGGCGTTGACAACGTTGTAGACTCCGCTGATTTTGAGGAATGGAGAGGCCATGACTGGCTTCTGGGGTCGCTGGACACTTCAATCGTGCTTTGAGGTTTGGGGCGGTGGTGTGCACCTGCAGAAAATTGTGATCTCGCGTCATATTCCGTGTTTAGGAATGGCATTCCGCTAGCTATTTCTTTTAAGGTGCTCAAGCAAAATGTTTTAAGCAAGATTGATAGCATTATAGAAGCCGGTAAAAGATAGCAAAAATATTCGGAAAATGTCCAATTTGAAAAAAATAATTCTGCAGGGAGAAATGACTGCTACATTTGCAATGCATCGCATGGTTTCCTTCTGAAAGAAATGCAAGTGACGTAGATTTTATGTATGCTCTCTGCCAAAGTATAGTAAGATTTGAATATGAGAAGGTGCTAACACGTTATAAAGTATTATTTTTTGCTCTAACTTAAAGACTGGAGGAAGCAAGCATACCGAATGCTGAGATAGCCTTTGAAAGAATGTATTCTGTTTGAGACTTCTGTGGTACTGTGCTCGGAAACGTACCTCCTAGTGTTTTTATGGACTCAACGGGCTCTATATGTTGAATAATGTACACGACTTCGATGAATCATGGTATGTTTTCTCTCAAGGGGGTACAACATATATTTTGTCTTTACCCAATTTATTCGCAGGTAGTTTTGCTTCTGCCCATCAACTGAATTGAAAAAATGCGTTGGTTATTTAGGCAGCGATGTCTTGTTCTGAAAAACCTGTGACAAAAAAGGAGTGTCATCAACATATGACACAACATGAGCACCACTCGTCCTGTAAAAAATGTATTTTTTCTACACTAAAAATATGAACTGCTCAGATATATGCTTCCATGGGCAATTATGCATGTTACAGGAAAGAAGGGAGGAGTTGCCGTGTTTACATATGCATACTGAACTCACTGTTAGAAATATGACTGTAATAAATTGGCTCCACATCACGTAAATTATACCTGTTTATGCTTAAAACAGGAATATTGTCACTTATGAGATCAAATGCCACAATAATATCACAACAAATGTGCACGCGATTTTTTTTCCTGGGGGCCTTTATTAAAATTTGTTTCTCTGTTAAAACTGCCATTTCTTAAACCTGTGCTTTGTAAAGGCGTGTTTAAGAATTGAGTAGTCAGGAATTTTAAAGAATAAAAGGCGTTCTAATATGCATTACTTTCTCAATGCCCTTGTCTGCTTCAAAAAGGCATGGTCGAAAGCATCTGTCCGTGAAGCACCGTAAAGCAGCTTTTCGTCATGTGTAAGGGCATTAAGAGTTGATGTATGAATACCGATATTCGCGAGTTCATTTTGTTCCAAACTAGATCTAGACATTGCGCATTGTTATCATGGCATGTCTATTTCTTAAGTTTCATTAGCTTGCTTCAGTATGAACGTAAGTTTTTACCTTGTGGCTTAAAATGTGCAAGTATCCTATCTTTCGTGTTCGCAGATTTGTCAAATAGTGCATTTTAAGGCTTGATAATATCGTTACGGGCAAGTATTTAGGAACTGACAGAAACTCACCGACCTCATGTTTGAAGAAAGCTCACCACACCACTCTTCACATCGCTGTCTTAAAGACCTCTGATGGTAACTTCATTTCGACTGGAAACAATAGCGCCCACGGCGAGGTCACCGTCCTGATGAGTTCTAGGCGGTTTAGCCGGACTGGGAATACTAGGACTTGTGTGGATAACATGCACGGTTTCGAAAGACAATGCAGCAGATGGGTACTTGGTTGGGATGGAGCGATATATTTATGGACTGATACTCCTTCGTGAAACTCCTGAAATTGTATAAACGTTGTGTAATCGTCCGACTTCAGGAGCACCACGCAGGAGTAGGCATTGGCGATGGGTGCGCATGTGGCCGACCATTGTTGTCACTTCCGTGGTTGGACGTCTCGGTTCCGTGAAACAATAATCTTCAAAGAGTTCGTTTCTAAACTAAGTAGAGAAGTGTACGAGGCTTACTGCATTAAGAATAGAATCCGGATCTGGTGTCGGCAAAACCTCGGTCAGCTTATTTGATGAAGAATTTGCATATCTGAAAAACGTGCTATGCCACACACGCCAACGCACCAGTGATCTGTGAAGGTCGTTTGTTAAGGTCACTGTGTGATTGCGATGAATGTATAAATGTGACACACGTGTGTAGTAAACCCAGTTGAAGTTCCGCGTTCTGCCTTGTTGGTTTGCACCTTGTCCCTAGATTTTCAAATATTTTTTTCCGAAATTTCTGTACATGAATAGTAGGTTTAGAGCCCATTCTGGCGAGAACAATTCAGCTTATCTTTCCACTTCATTAGAGCACTGAGCCATCACCACATCGCAACACCCCGCGAGCTAAAGTGCCAGTCTTTCACACTGGGTTTGCGTATCGTAATCTACATCCACTTCCATTTCGACAGCGCGAATAGATCAGCTTCGCTGGCCACTGCGCTGAAGTAGTGCGCCATCACCGCAGCAAAACACCCCACGCGTTAAACTGCAATTCTATCGCGCTGGATTCAAATTTTGTCGTGTTCATTATTTTTATTCAAGCTGCGCGAATATATCGACTTCGCGGGCCACTGCATTACACTAATATCTCATCGCCGCAGCCGAGCACCCCGAGTGCATCTTTTCGTATTCACAGCACGTAAGTAGTCTCAAGTGCCCTCCGGAATTTTTTGCATTGGCATCTTAGTTCCAAAGGCCTCATGCATTATCAAAAGCAGACTGCCTGGCAAAGATTGGCGGAGTTTGTAATGTTTTCGTGACATATAAAGCAGGTGTAGAAACAGAAAACTGCATTGGGGCTGCCGCATAGAAAAGCAAGTTCTGATCTGCGATTGCAATCAAACGCTGATGCATCGATATCATTTCTTGGTAATAGTGTCTAGGAAAAATATACTACTGTAATAAAACCAAACTCGGGGCCCAGTGCCTCAATATGCGAACGCGCTGGGTGCGTTCTGACAATGCTAAGCTGTAATGCGCATTAGAAATTGACTAAAGAGTGTATACGTTCAGGCAAGAAATGTAATATGGGAGAAGAATATTGAGAGGAGGTCGTACTATTTCTGGGAAACCTTTTTCGATATTGGGTGCCGTTATGGCGTAATCTTAGTTGCGCATGTCAGGCATAAAAATATATCAACTACCCAATTGCTTTTATGTTTTTTATAACTTATGGTTGGTGGCATCAGGAAATTGGTGGTGTAGAGAGCTAAATGGCGCACATTAAAAGGCACCATCCCATTGCAGGTCTTAATTTTAAGGTTACCTGCTTGCCTTCCTTTGTCCTCATCATCAGCAGGGAGAGGTAGCCGAATCCATGTGATTGCAGATTTGAGCGGCAAGAGAACTGCATATTTGTGGGAAAGCGATTCAACTAATAGAGACCGCAAGAAGTTACTTCCCTTTCGACACTAAGGCAGCAAGGTTCTGCTATTAGTGCTCACAAACGCAGCACTCTAGAGCTTAAAAATGTTCCTGAATAGTATCATATATATAGGAACTAATGTTACACTTGAAATGAAAGCAATACTCCTTTAGAAAAACCTGAATCATTTGCTGCTGTGGTCAATTCTGCTTCCATGCTGGAAGATTAAAATGCAGTAAAAAAGAATGGCATTACTGTTTTATGCCTATTACTAGCTACTACTGATGGAAGTGCTTTGTTTTAATAACTAGGTAACCTGCACATATTCGAGTGCTAAAATTAATACTGAGTTCCGTAACACCGAGGGATATCTTTTACAAGCAGTGATATTGCACAGAGGCAATGCGTCGCAAATTACCGTTGTTTGTTTTGCTAGGGGCTTCTCTTAATTTGTTAATTTGTTAGCTTGTTAATCTTATTTGTCTTTGTATGTAATGCACCAGAATTGGGAACTATAGGATACGTGGAAGGCACGAAGCAAGAGGAAAATTACCGAGAATGTTTACAACATTCGAACTCAGTGCAACAGGACTTCTTCTACAGTTGTTTTTGTTGTAATTGAAAGTGTGACTGAAATTTCTTGTAATTTGAAATTCAAAATTCAATTCAGAGTTTGAAATTTCAACCACACGCATGATAGCTTATTTAATTTTCTGTCTGTACTTTAGGATTTCAAGGACCGATTGTGCAGATTCTTCCTCTTCTGTTTGTTGTTCCACCTCTAACCTCCAAATTACAAAGAACGAGGCCGCTACGTTAGGACGCCGCAGTTCTGCCGCAAAGAGACGGGAGGGACACAGCGAGAGCTCTTTCTTGGCTACAAGAGAACGTACACGTGGAACGCAGCTGATTAGTATCCCACAAAAGCCGGCGAGGCGCGGGCAGTGCCGCGCCATGGAGCGCTCGAACTAGGTGAGGCGTGGGCAGTGCTGCGGCATAGAGCGCTCGAGCTAGGCCAGCTGCGAGCAGAGAACGGGATGACGGACGGTTTTGCTCGGGTCTTGTACCCAGCGGAGTAGTGCGTACATACTAAAACAAGGCGGAGGCGGGTCAGCAAATCTGTACTGACTTATGAGAGATAAAAGCCTGGGCATCATTTCTCTAGGAGCGCAGCTGCGCTAGTATTTTCCAGTGATTGTTTGGCCGTAAACCGCACCAGTGCCCTTGAAAAGACAGCATATACTTGTGTTGGTATAAAAATAAACGTCAGAAATTAAACAGAAAATTGAGTTCCAAGGAATTCAAAAATATAACACTTCGTGGAGGTATTCGATGAGCATATATTAACTCACTCCATAAATATAGTTAGTCGAAGTGCATTAACCAAGTTGAGCTCCTTGATCGTAAACCTTGCTCACGTGCATGGGGCCGAGAGAGTGCTTTTTGGCTCTCAATTGCTCTTTTTGACTTTACACTCGCTATTTGTCTCAAGCATGTTTAAACCTACTCGTTTTGTACCAGGCTATAATACAATGGCAGTCGGAAATTTTTCATACCCTTCTCATTTCTTAATTTTCGCATGAAAGGCTAGTCTTTCCGTTTTTTTTTTTGATGCAACAGCAAAGCAATGTATGCAAAAAGAAGGATCAATCCGGGCCGCAGAAGCAAAGAGACGTAGACGTCACGACTCTGAAGTTCGAACCGCTGTGGTTGAAGCGAAGCGACTCAATCAGCAGGTCCGGCTGAAAGAGAAACCAACTGTACCCAAAGCTTTCAGCAAACAGCTTCTGAACACTTGGGCTACAGCAGCTATGTATGAGAAGCGTGGTGGTTCAAGAATGACTGCTCTACTGCGGCTCTTTCCGAGCAGCTGATGCTCCTGTTGGAGTTTCCCCACAGAGACTCTTTGATGTTCCCGGAATGCTGAGACAGAAACATTTGCGTTACAGCCAACATCGCGTGATTTATTATCTTTCACTTCCTCCTGCAAAGAGACCCATCTGCTACACCTGGCCTAATACCTGCCTGCTTCACAGCGTCCCCTCACAAAAACTTCGTTAGACAGTCTATAGACAGTCCATAGGCTTCTGTCTATAAAGTCTATATGCTCTCTATGGACGAATTCTAGAGATAAGTCTATACACAATACAAATCATCTGTACCTTCTATAGACAATCTATAGATTTATGGCCATACCCTTTGAGTACTTTTCTCTACAGAGAATCTATAGACTACGAATAGACAAAGCAAATATCTATAGGAACGCAAAAGAGTCTATAAGAAATCTATGGACTGTCTATAGACCATATTTATAAGGGTCCCTAGACGGCCCTTCATCATCTTTAGTGGACGAACAAGCCCATTTCATGAAATTAAATTACTCCTATACTCTACTGCATAAATCGACTATGCCGATTTTCATTACACGATCTTAATACGTCCTTTATAAAAAGAAACCGTTAGCAAACACCATGTTCTCGTGATGTAAGAAGTCATTTACAGAATCACTATAAATACTATCATCTTGTGTTGTGTAGAATGCATTCCTTCAGCCATTTTCTGATTTCTTAGAAGTTGCTTTTTTTTTAGAGTCTTCCCCGGCCTCCATGTTTTCAGTTTCTCCCCACTGGTTCTGTGTAGTCTAACCCAGCCATCGTGCATAAATAAATGCGCATAAAAGCATCATTTGGCAAGAATGCACGCTCAAGGGCTGAATACAGAGTAGGCTTCTTTGCCCTAATCATATCCCGCACCCATTACGCTGAGCAGGCTAGCGGCAGTTTACGACTGAAAATCCTTTATTTCTCTCGCAGCGTGCATCCTCCAGAAGGTAAACAGCAGAACAAGCTGCAAAATACAGCTTGGAGGCCCAATGTGGCATCACTGTGACATCATAGTCGATTAGGCTGTTCAAGAAAGCAATGTTCCAAAATTAGGGATTTCTTGGAGGTCTTTTTCTATTATAAGATTTTAATCTTTGAAGGCATCAAGAAGTATTGTTAATTTGTCGGATACTGAGTGAGCATAACATTCAGTGCGGAAAAATAATAATAACCAACACATCAACTGGCGTACGTTAAAATAAAAAGTATAGTGTATCATGTAAAGTATTTGGAGAAACACAGGAAAATTACATGTTAAACCTTTTTTATACATTGACAATTGCCGAAAGGCCTACATCTGCGTAGGCTTCATTGACAAACACTAATTGAGAAAAAGATTATCTCTCTTGCAGTGTCATGGCACGTTATCTATTAGTCTTATTGTGCGCCTTTGCGCGAGGAATATTTTTTGATATTTTTTTTGCTGGTAGTACTCCAAGTAACAAAACAATATGCGAGACATGGAAGTAGAAAGGCATTGTATAATTTTCATTGTAACTGGTAGATTCAGCCTATTGGCACATATGATGCAATTTACGTTGTTCATTTTGAAATCAACATTCTGAGACGGGGAATCACAGTTTAGAGTCTCCGAGGAAATAACACCTAGACATTTTAGGGCAGAGCCGATTGCAATTTTGCTTACTCCAAGTAAGAGCGCTCCGTCATGCTCATTTTGCTTCTTTTTAACGCCGAAGCTTAGGCCTTTTGTTTTAAATGTGTTCATTTTTAAATAATTAGTATGGGACCAATCTCGCTAGTGTATGAAAAAGTCACTTACAAATTTCATTATATCACTTGCAATCTTACATTCTTATCTGTGGTAAGCATTATTACATCATCGCCAAATGGAATTAGATTTACTGAACTATAAAAAGAAAATAAGCCATTCATATAGAGTATGAATAGAACAGGACATAAAATGCTGCCCTGTGAGGCGCTAGATTTGAGGCTTCGGTAGTTGAAAATGCACTGTTGTAGAAACAAACTGCTTGCGGTGATTCATGCAGCAGTTTTTTAGGGACACACGGCCACCCTTAACGTGTTATTACTTTAAACTTTCAACACTTGATTATTATTTATTAATTCACATGATTTACTAAAATCAGAATACATTGTAAGAACAAAAAAGATTTCTTCAAATGATTTGAATATTATTTCTTTTTGCTTGACAAGCGCCATCTAAGAGATGTCATTTTTCAGAAACGAAATTGGCAATCTGCGAATATAGAATCGTTAAAGAGGAACTTTATTATCCTTCTCTATATTAATTTCTCAAGACCATCAGAGAGTATGGCCAGTATAGAAATTAGCCGGTAGTTTAAAATATCTGAAACGGCCAAGCCTTTGTGCACTGCCACGAGTTATGTGACTTGCATTTGCATAAGAAATATGGCAGTACTGAGACAAAAGTTGTAGATGTATTTAATTATCGGGTCTATTAGATCAGCTTGTAAATTTAAGATTTCATTGGAAAGCCATCTGTCGCTTTTGCCTTGCAGCAATTGGAATGTTAGAACGCAAATATGATTATTGATCGGGTAACTCTGACAAAGTGCACAGAGAGCCGGCTTTATTCGTAGGATAGGTACTGCACTTATTACGAAGCTCTTTCCCTGAAATAACTATGTAGTTATGCACTAACGAAAGGCAGAGGGGACGTGGGACGATGACAGTTAATTTTACCTGGTTTTCGCGTCTGTAGTTTATACGAACATGGACGTTAGTTTTTGTCTAGCATTCCTGTTCCTAAAGAAATCCAGGGTCATCAAAGGTTTTTTTATTGTTGCGTTTTCGGATAAGATATTTCTGGAAAGCGTTTATCGAAAATCAGTTTGAATTTTTCGAATTATGCTTCGTATGTGGAATTAGCATCTTCGAATGCTAGTATATCACTGAAATCAGCGTTCAAAGGCAACTCAAGAATTTCTAAAGTCAGTGCATCTGGAGTTTGAATGAGCCCGTTATGTCTTCATAAAATTTTCATGTATCAAGAAGGGAAATATGGAAAAATTATCATTAACATCTGTCATCAATGCACCTGCATCTGCACAATTTTATCCGTATTACCAGTGAGTAGCTCGAGAGTGGAAGACGTTGAACAGGTTGCATGCGCTGGCACTATAATAAGATTAGCAAACCTCATGGCCTCTAGTAGCTCTGTGATGCCATTTTACATCATGAATTCTGAGTGCATGCCAACGTTCATATCACCTGATAGATGCACAGTTTGCTTATTCAATAACTCTTGTCTTAAAAGAGCTACTTGAATACTAAGAAAACATCTAAAGTCCTCACCGGGGGGTCGATACGAAACGCTAAACCCATTTTTGTCGCTTTGTAATGTCAACAATATTTAGTCCTCTGTAAATGCAGTAAATTCACTAATTTGTACAACTACTAATAGATGAAGTGCTTGGACTCATATGCCACCTCCTTTGCGGACAGGTCTGCTCGTAGGAAATTGAGTGTAAGCATCCAGTGCAAAATAGCTAGAAACATAGTTGCACCAAATTTCGATAAACATGACTATATTGGAAGGTAAGTCGAATGAGTCAACTAACAACTGCAATTCATCTTGTTTGCTGCCAGCTGAGTGACAATTTATATACAGAATACATTAGGTGTCAGAGGTTGTACATTGAGAGAAGTCTGAACGAAGAAAGGATCTGCGGCTGTTCACAGTTCTAGGTAATTGTTGCGGCATCAGCAATACATATGACCTTTACAACATCACTGCTACCAGATTAACGAGCGTAAATCTGACCACCCCATACCCACACTGTTGCCCACGCAACCTCACAATTTCTGCCAATAGCTCCTCTAAGCAAACGTATTCTTTTTAGGGCACAAATATTCGTTCACAGAGAAGCGTGCTGAACCCTCAAAAAGAAGGCGTTTGCAAGTTAGCTACTTCTTTCTGGATTTTTCAAACACTGTATCCCTCTTTTGAACAGTTGGTAAAATGGACAACGATATTTTTATCACCTCGATTTCTGGGGAAGCGCACCCAGTACCAAACTTCAATGCCAGAATGCAGAACAAGACCATCTATGTTATCTCCTAGTTTGACCTTTAATTCTGGCAAATTTTCATTTGAAGGCACTGGAATTCCTTTTACTTCCACGTTCATGTTCCGAGAGTACCGTTCGCACTCGGTTAGCCGTGAGTAGCTTATTTTCATCTGTTCAGCCAGGTGATCACAGTGTTTCTTGGGGTTTTAGTTTACATTGCTCAGGCTCTTATTCTCATCTCTCATGACCTCTAGCTCAGTCGCGAATTCATCGTGCTTATCGCTGAAGAATGAAAGAATACTTTTAAATTCACGCAACTCAATTTGAACATCCCGTTCAGAAGTTTCACATAATAGCTTGATTTCCGCCGTAATTTTGCCATTCATCAAGGGCACTTGCCTTACAGTAACAACAGGAAACACAAGAAAGAGCTCTGGATTCCAGCAGCAGCAGCGTTGTACATAAACAGGAGAACCTTAGTACGACCAAGTATTGAAAAGCAAATTGGCTACAGAAATAATAATAATAATTGGTTTTTTGGGGAAAAGAAATGGCGCAGTATCTGTCTCATATATCTTTGGACACCTGAACCGCGCCGTAAGGGAAGGGATAAAGGAGGGAGTGAAAGAAGAAAGGAAGAATAGGTGCCGTAGTGGAGGGCTCCGGAATAATTTCGACCACCTGGGGATCTTTAACGTGCACTGACATCGCACAGCACACGGGCGCCTTGGCGTTTTTCCTCCATAAAAACGCAGCCGCCGCGGTCGGGTTCGAACCCGGGAACTCCGGATCAGTAGTCGAGCGCCCTAACCACTGAGCCACCGCGGCGGGTGGCTACAGAAAGAAGATCAGGCATTTAGACAGCTGACACTGATCACAGGGCGGGCGAGGTCTTCGGGCAGTTATAGCTTGGCTGCTGATGACGTCACAGCTGCAAACTCTCCACCAGTCGCTGATTATCTTCTACGGTCATAATGATTAACCAGGGCCGTTAAACGTGACCACACGCGGCCTGCAGGAGAATCGTGGTCGCTCTTCAAGGCAACCTGCAGAAAACAGATCAAGATTTTCTACTGTGACCTGCCGCCAAAGATCCGCTGCTACTGCCATTTGAGAGGGGTGGGCGAGGTGCCCGAGTAATTAATTATAGCACGATTACGAAGCCGCCACCAGTCGTTGATTATCTTGTACGGTCGTGATGATAAACCGTGTCGTTTAACTTCATTGCACGTGGCCTACTCAAGTATCGTGGTAACTATTCTGTACCTTGGATGTTGAAATGCTGTGACCTTCCAGAAGCGTCGAGTTTCTTCCTCACCCTCAAAGTCAGTTGTTCCGCAAAGCAAAACAAAGAAAGGACCCTGAAAGTAATCCTCCAGAGTGATGTGGTGGAAAAGAATGTTGCTGCCTCTTTCATAAGTCAATAATCATGGCGGGTCTCAAAGTTCTTCAGTGGAATTAGCGCTCCGTACTATTTTCTCTCCTGGATTTAAGCTTTTTTTTCCATAAACAAAACCCAGATACAGAGTTTTTGTACGAAGCGTGGCTTTCTCCAGTAAAATGATCTTCGGTGAAAAAATATCGCGTTTTCAGAGCAGATCGCATTAACGGCAGGACAGCGGGTTAGTAACTATGATCTCTACATAAATATTTTCACCGAGCTTCTATACCGCAGGAAATTTTGCTCCCTCACTGTGAACTGTTGGCGGTTGACCACCCTTCAACAGTGCACCAAAGGAACCATTTCGAACGTCTACTTCTTTATAGTTCACGGGATGAACTGGATAGCCTACTGAGTGGCGAAATCAGTGCAATCATTTTCAGTGGATTTTAATTCGCACGGCAGTGGATGCGGTGGACGTTCAGATTCCTTCGGCCAGCTTCTCCGGTCCTGGATGTCTATGAATGCAGTGCGCTGCTGCAGTTCCAGAGCAGTAACCTTTAAGCGAGGAGTTTCTCATTCAGTCACAGATTTAACGTTAGTAGCTCGTAGGGTTGCAGTATCACAGGACTTAGGTTCATCTAGTTACCATTGTCCAATAATCTTTACTATTCTACCCTCTCCCCTCAGAAGAAGTGATGCAACCATGAAATTTGTAAAACACAATTCGTAAGAAACTGATGTCTGCCTCTCTTTCCTTTATATTAGCTCAAGTCGAGCAGAAAGAGCTAAGAGGCCAATTTCCATTCTGAAAGACGCTGCTGAGCGCTCTGTATTTCCCGTGTGCGCTGCAGCCCCTGCTAGATAGCCATGGAGGACGGAGGAGTGGAGTTGCGGCTTATCATCTTAGAAAAGTAGCCTGGAAAAGATTTTACTGTATTCTGTGCGCAGCTAAATCGGATAAGTTATAAGTTCTCTGCATATTTTAAAAGAATTTCAAAAAGCAAAGGAGGAATATAATTAAGCTTTAAATACGTATTTCCACGAAAGTCCACACAATAGGAAGGCTATATATAGATTCATGGCACAGAATAAGAATTCTGCGGCCTCCAAGCACACAATGTCAATAGTGTTGTCTCCCCAGGAGGCTAAGAAGAGCATTGAACGTATCGCTCAGGGGTTGGCTTTCCGTTTCCAGATGCAGAGAACGGAACCTTTACACACACTCACCCCCAGCTCGGACTGTAATGAGGTCGACGTGCCGGAGCTCCTTCCAATTTTTTCCTGAATGCACTCTGCTGCCCCGCGATCTGACGGTGTTACTGTTGGCATGTTGAATATTTTGGTGCAAGACTTCACAACTCACCTTCTGGACATTGTAAACGCGTCATTGGAAAAACGTGGATTGCTCACAGGTGGAAGATAGCGAAAATAATTGTGCTTTTGATAAATGCAGAGAATAGATTTCAGTTGGAAAATAAACGGCAACTTGCTTCAACCTCGAATTTAGCAAAGTTGACAGAAAGAGTGGCACACACTCACCTTGCAAAGGATTTTCATGAGGTTAAGGGCCTCAGCTTCACACAGATTCGCTTTTGTCGCGGTTGTTCATATAGTCCGCGTAAGTGGATGCAGAGAGTCGAATTCGACCCTCAGTGCGCAGAGGAATGTTTCTGCCTTGGTGACACTGGATGTGGCTAAGGCCAATGACAGCGTAGAGCACACAGTCATTCTTAACAAACTTGCTCAGCTACATCGACCGCAATATATCTATGCCTAGATTTGAGAATGTTTTAAAGAAAGAAGTTTTTCTTCTGTACAGACGGATCTTTCCGTTGTAATATTTTCGTTCAATCAAGAGTTGTGCTGCAGGGATATGTTCTGTCAGCTCTGCTTTTAACATATTCGTTCGAGACATCCGCATTCATCCTCACGTTACAGTTTTTGCGTACGGAGACGATATAGCATTTTTTAACCAAAGCAAAAAATAATAATGTTCTATACCAGTATTTTCAGGCATACCTGAAGGCTCTTGTACACTGGTTGCACAAAATTAATTTTATCACTTTATGTCAGCAAATCTGGCGTGCTTGTATTTCCTGCAGGCACCCCTTTGTACATCTTGCTAGTCTTCTGCTCCAACCCAGTTCCGCCGGTGAGGTCTGTTAAATACAGAGGTGTAAATTATGACCGAAATTTGGACTGGCGCCAGCATAATAAGAATGATGTTAATAAAGGGAAATGTTCTCTGGTCCAGTTCATACGAGTAGGCAATAAAAACTTTGGCATGCTTCGCAACACATTACTGTTTTCTCTATAAGGCATTTAAGGGACCGCTTCTGGAATTCAGTTGCGTCCGGTCCTCTGGCAGCGACAGCTACAAGCTGCGCCCTTAGCCTTACTGGAAATGCGTGCCCTACGGTTCTGCCTCGGGCTCCCAAAATCAACTTCAAACGCTGTCCTCTATCTGGAAGCCGTATCTCCGGTCTCTATTCCCGCTTTCAACTTCTCACGATGCGTACTTTCCTAAGGTCCTTTGGTCCAGCCCCCGGTGTAAATACCCATCCAAATTGGTTTTCTGTAATCATTTGCAAGTTATCAGCTTCCCCAACTAAGGTTCAAGCAGAATCTGTTAGCCCCACTTCTGGTCCATCTGATCTCCTTGCAACGAATTGTTGATACGCAGGCTGACCCAGTCTTCTATTACGACCAGATTTTTCGATTCGTCTCGTTATATTGCCTTAAAAAGCACTTTCGGGGTATTACATAAGGGGTGGGTCACACATTATAGGTGAAGATTACAATTTTTTAAATGTGAGCAGATGGCAGCAATGACGTGGGGATGGCAGTTCCAGATGTTAGCTGATCGAGGAACAAATGAGCCAGCAAACGCAGCGGTTCTAGTGAGAGGTCGAGCAACACGAAATGCATGCGTTCAAACCTTTCAATTTTTGTTCTTCGAATTGGGAAACGTATTCGCCGCTGACTTAGCCGCTCACGTCGTATTTGAAAGAAAAAGTGAGGAGTTAAAAAATGTAGCAAGAGTAAAATACAACAGCTGATAGAGTTGCCAGATAAGAGAAAGGGCTAAAAAGAAAACAATGGAAAATGATAAAGAGAAAATGGAGAAAGCGGCGTATGTGGTCTTCGCAAGGAGTGTTATCCGAAGCTGTCAGACCAGAAGATGAATTAAACGACAGGTGAAAATAACTACCCAAATATGGCATACAATGTGGCATACCTGAGATGACGCAGTCAGTGGTGCTTTGTGTATTTGGGTCGAATTTTCGTAGGTCTCAGCGCTTTGAAGAGTGCAGAAGGTGCCGGGGATTTTGTTTTTACCCGCTTGCAGAGTAATAAATTTAAAAATAAAATATCTTCCTCATTGCTCACGCTCGAAAGTGTTTTTGAAGCCGCTGTGTACTAGAGTCACTTGAAGTTTATCAAACTTATGCTCTTACTTCAGTTTATCCAACTTATGCCCGGGGGTGTTTTAAAAGAGGGAGGCTGCGATGTGATTGAGAATGTGAGGAATGGCTTCTAAAGCTGAATGGGAAGGAACTGTCTGTTTGGCCTATCTACTGGCTTCCACACTCGCCACACTGCGCCATGTAAAAACACTTCTGGAATCGCAATTTAAGTCTTCCAGCATAAAATGTTAGAAATCTCAGTGCGACGTTTCGGCAGTGCAGTGGTTTGCTTGTGTCTGCAAACTTCACACTGGTTTTTCGGCATTTTGTGGAACATACAAGCCTCAGTTTGTTAACCTTTGAGCGAACAGCATGGTTCTGTAAATATTTCGGCCTTCTCTATGTTACCTAGGGGACAGTTGAAAAATTTTGGAAAGCTGGTCGCTGTTGTATGATTTTGAAGTGTTTTTATAGGATTTTGTTGAGCACCGTTGGGAGGTTGTGTGTGAAACATAGTACAAGCTCACAGAGCTCTGCATTTAAAGTTGTTGGCTGGGGCTCCCCAAGCATATAATTGGTTTAATTCCATCGTTTTATAGAATATGTCGTTATTGAGTATGGTTACTGTTTATTTAGAACGTCCGGCATGCGGTTCGTATTTTCTTGAAAATCTTCCGGACGAGCAAATTCATTTGAATCTGGTGGCATGAGAGCATGGCATTGAGGTTTTGCAGCAGTGGAAGGGGGAGGGAATGGGTGGGGGGGCTCGGCAACAGTTGAATCGATGCTACTGTTGTCTGGCTTTGGGTTTTATTTTATAAACGCTAGAGATTTATCTACTTTCTTATACTCGTGCTATGCATCCCAGAAGTTAAGTTAGTTGGCTGAATAACTGTGTGTAAACTTTATGTTTGGATGTATGTTCGGGACTGAGTGATTAAGTCGATGACTTGGTCTTCTGTTTCAGCCAAAATTATTATGTCATCCAAAAAGCACTTGTAGAAAGCTGGTTTGATTGGGTATGTTTAGAGTAAATCTGATTCCGTACTCATAAATATTTTGGGGTAGTTTTCTGCCATTTTTGTGCATAAATCTGAACCAATTTTTTAACGATAATGTCAGTTTAATTCAAACTAGTTAAGCGTCGGGACCAAATTGGCAAATGTATCGACTGCATTTGGAACAGAGGAGTCTAAGCTCTTGTATTATTTATACGCTGCGACCACAGCCTGGATTGCGTCGTTGGTGTGGGTTGTTATTGTAAAGTGGCACCACTTCATAGCAACAAGAAAAGTGCCATGCGGGAAGGTGGCATTTGACAATTCTGTCAGGAAATGATTTGTGTCGTGTATGTAAGATGGTCGTTTCAGTGGACTTAGTTTTATGAGGGCATAGAAGTAATCTGAGATCTCTTCTCTGAGTGTGGCAATTCCAGAAACCATAGGTCGACCTGAGTGATTTACTTTGCTTATTCTCGGGAGTTTTCGAGAGCACGTAGAAGCATCCTGCAGATTTTTTTTTTGGCGTCAGTGACTCACTTCCTCGCGGTGGTAAGTCGCCTTTACTGGCTAGTTTACTGACAGTTTTGTTTGATGTTCTAATGCCCTGCGGTGGGGTCTGATGAGAAATTCATATCGAATTTTGAACGAAGCGTGAATTTCAATATATATTAGCAAACAAGAGGAGGGAAATGATGGGCTTGTTTGAAAAACTTATGAAGGAAGCCAACAGTCACCGAAACCAAGGTGCATAGGGGAATGTCTATCTTTTTTTGTCGTGCTGAACTATGGGAGAATTTAATTAATCTGCCACATAAAGGAAATTATAACGCCACAGAAAAAACAACCATGCCTACGGAAGGATCCGATCCCAAGACCTAGTGACTAGGATCCCATCGGCTGCAGCATGGTTGTCTTTTCTAAAGCTTTATAATTAATTTTTTTTAGCGACAGATTAATTGAAGTATTTTTCTCGCCGCTGCTCCCGTCCTCCCAACTCTTTTCAATAAACCCCCGCCTTACATTTCGTGGAAGTGCCGGGTAAGAGCCCTGGAATTGCGCAACCGTACTCTCCCGCCACCTGCGATGCCTAACGACGTTCAACATCAAGCCGTGCAAGTGGAAGCAAAACCCGGCCATCTTCAGTGGGACCGATGAGCAGGATGTCGAAGATTGGCTCATGTCGTACGAGAATATGAGGCTTTACAAAAAATGGGACGATGCGACCAAAATAAATAAGGTAATTTTTATCTCACCGGAGTGGCTAACCTATGGTATTGGAACCATGAGGTAGACATCCGAACTTGGTCTGCTTTCAATACAATCTTCTCCGAAGTGTTTGGTCGTCCTGCTGTCCGGAAACTCCGCGCCGAACAACGCTTACGCGAACGGTCCCAGCAGGTCGGCGAAAGCTTTACAGTTACATAGAAGATGTCATTGACCTATGCAAGCGTGTCAACCTCAACATATCTGAAGCTGACAAGATTAAACACATTTTGAAGGGTGTTGACGACGACGCTTTTCAGATGCTAGCAGCGCGCGACTTGCGCACCGTTGCTGAAGTCGTCACACTCTGCCAAAGCTTAGAAGAGCTGCGGAAGCACAGGCTCCTCACTCGACAGCACCCCCGACAAGTTGAGTCACTTGCTCGACTGACGCCAGCACCTGACACCTCATCGCTGCTGCAGCAAATCAAATAACTTGTTCGGGAAGAAGTGGCGCGTCCGCTTTCACTTCTGCCGAGCCCAATAGAGCGAGCTCCATATTTCGCTCCGGCTCTTCGACACGCCATCCAAGAGGAGGTTGCCGAGGCTCCTCCAGCCGCAGGGATGCAGCCCATCCGATCCCTGCTCATCCGCGAGGAGACCGACGATACACCGCTCCTGCCCATGAACGCGCTTAGCCCTCCTGCCTCTACGCCAGATCGCTCTTCTACCGAATTGATCTTGCGCTCCATCGACGCCGATCTTTCCCCAACGCAAAGAACACAGCTTCTCGCCCTCCATCAATTTCGCTCTTCCTTCGACGCTCACCAAACTTCCTTGGGCCGAACTTCCACCGTTACCCATCGCATCGACACTGGTTCCCACGCGCCGCTGCGGCAGCGCCCCTATCGTGTGTCTCCAACCGAGCGCCTATTACAGAGCAAGTCGACCAAATGCTTCAAAACAGCGTCATTCAGCCCTCAAGCAGCCCTTTGACATCGCCTGTTGTCCTTGTGAAAAAGAAAGATGGCTCCATACGCTTCTGTGTCGATTACCGCCGCCTTAATAAGATAACGCACAAGGATGTCTATCCGCTCCCCCGCATAGATGACGCTCTGGACTGTTTGCAAGGGGCGGAGCTCTTTTCCTCCCTCGATTTACGCTCTGGGTACTGGCAGGTCCCCATGGGAGCGGCCGATCGTCCCATAACTGCTTTTGTGACCCCCGACGGATTGTATGAATTTACTGTGATGCCATTCGGCCTTTGTAATGCCCCTTCAACCTTCGAACGGATGATGGACACCATTTTACGTGGAATCAAGTAGAAAATGTGTCTATGCTATCTCGACGACATTCTGGTCTTTTCCCTCGACTTTTAAACCCATCTATCCCGCCTGAAGCACGTTTTGACCTGTCTCTCTTACGCCGGCCTGCAGCTCAACTTGAAAAAAATGCTGTTTTGCTGCGCGTCAACTGACAATTTTAGGAGACGTTGTTTCTAAGCAAGGCGTTTGTCCCGACCCAGACAAACTTCGCGCTGTCGCTGCCTTTCCCAAACCTACTTACATCAAAACTTGCGCAGCTTCCTAGGTATGTGGTCTTAATATCGCCGGTTTATTCGCAACTTTGCTTCGATTCCTGCCGCTTAATAAAACTGGCCGGCAGTTCCGATTTATCGTTGTGGTCTCCGGCGAGCGACGATGCGCATAACACCTTGCGCCGCCTCCTCACAGCGCCGCCCATACTGCGCCATTTAGACTCGACCGCTCCTACCGAAGTCCACACGGACGCCAGTAGTGTTGGCCTCGACGCCGCGCTCGCCCAGTGCATCTGTGGTTTTGGTGAATACGTTGTTGCCGACGCAAACCGCACACATACGAAGGCTGAATCTAATTACTCCGTTATTGAAAAAGAGTGTTTGGCCATCGTATGGGCCATTGCCAAATTCCGCCCGTGCCTCTATGGCCGCTTTTGTGACGTTGTAACGGACCATCATGCGCTTTGTTGGCTTTT
This sequence comes from Amblyomma americanum, assembly GCA_030143305.2. Classification (NCBI taxonomy): domain Eukaryota; kingdom Metazoa; phylum Arthropoda; class Arachnida; order Ixodida; family Ixodidae; genus Amblyomma; species Amblyomma americanum. Next base: position 49,032 of record JARKHS020026537.1, on the reverse strand, counting down.
CGCCTTGACAGGCCCATCCGGCCGCCTTGCCAGATGGGCTATTCGTCTGCAAGAATATGACATCCGCGTGGTCTATCACTCCGGCCGCAAGCATCAAGTCCCTGATGCCCTGTCCGCTGCCCACTTCCAGCCGAGATCGCCAGCCTTTCAAACTTCTGGCGTCTCCCCGTCGTCGCTTCACATCAACGATATGCCCTCAGCGCAACGTACTGACCCCTGGATCGCTTCTCTTCTCGACTTGCTCTCCAACCCCACGGCTGCTTCTCTATCCCGTTCTCTCGGCCGCCATGCTTCCCACTTCGTGATTGGCGATAACCTCCTCTATCGTCGGAACTACAACACCGACGGCCGCAATTGGTTACTCGTTATTCCTCACCACCTGCGCACGCACATATGTGCGTATTTCCACGCTGACCCACAATGCGGTCACGCGGGAGTTTTCAAGACATATACCCGCATCCGGCCGCACTATTACTGGCGCGGCATGTGCAACTTCGTACTTAAATACGTACGCTCCTGTCTCGCCTGTCGACATCGCAAGGCATCTCCTCATCGTTCTGCTGGAGAGTTACAGCCGCTTCCTTGTCCACCACGCCCTTTAGACCGTATCGGCATCTGCCACACCTATCTGCCACACCGACAGACGTTGCCTCCTTGTTTTTCCAACATTCCGTCCTTCATCACGGAGCACCTCGTGAACTGCTTAGCGACCGCGGACGCGCCTTTTTGTCCGATGTCGTCACAGTCCTGCACCGCCAGTGCAACATAACACATCGAACCACCTCGCGCCTATCATCCGCTGACCAACTGCCTCCCCGAGCGATGTAACCGCATCCTCGGGGATATGCTCTCTATTTATGTCGCATCCAGGCACTGGAATTGGGATCTCATCCTTCCTTATGTGACTTTTGCCTACAACACCGCCCAGTAGTCCACTACTATCTTCTCCCCCTTCTTTCTTATTTACTGTCTTCATCCATCTGCTGCAATCGACACCATTCTGCCTTGCCAGCCTGGCGCCTCCGAATATATTCCTGTTCCCCAATCCGCGCAACCCGCAGAAGATTGCCGCCGAATCGCCCGGTCACTCACGACTGACACCCAGTATCGCCAGAAATTCCGCCACGACAACGCACACACCACATCGCACGTCTCTCCTGGTACGCTTGTGTGGCTCTGAATACCGTCAAGCACTCCTGGACAGTCATCGAAATTTCTCGCCAAGTATCACGGCCCCTACCGTGTCCTGGGGCGCACATCTGCTAATCACGTCGTCGAACCCCTCATGCATGCCGTCTTCCGATCGCCGCCGCCGCGGCCGAGAGACAGTTCGCATCCAGCGTCTCAAGCCTTACTACAACCCCTCCATATTACAGTCGCCCTAAGTCGCCAGGATGGCTCCCCTTCCCCCCGGGGGTGATTGTAAGGAAGAAGATGACAAAGACAAAGGAGATGACTCGTGTCAACGAAGAAGATGGTCCTGCGCGTCAGCCGTGTTGCTATCGCCACGTGTTCTGTGCCCGACCTGGCTACTCTCGGATTGTTCTCGCCGCTGCTCCCGTCATCCCAGCTCTTTTCAATAAACCCCCGCCTTACGATATCTATATTGACATAGAACGTCAGCGAGGGCAGGAGCTGTGTGAGAACCCTGTTATGCTACCCAAATGCATTCAAGGCTGCCAGAGCCATCATATATATATATATATATATATATATATATATATATATATATATATTGTAAACGAAATGAGGGGCTCGTTTGATAAACTTACTTAGGGAGCCAACAGTCACCGAAACCAAGGATCATAGGCGTCTCGGTTCTGGCAGTCTTGATGCCATAGGTAACATAAGAGGGCTCTCGCACAGTTTCCGCCCTCGCCGTTAGATGACGTTCCACGTCACACTCGTGGTATTACAGGATGTGCTACGTCCGCCGCTATGGACGAGGGTGGCGCTTGTGAGCACTCTCAAGGTTCGCTTACACTCCACAAACATAAATACCCACGAGAGCAGCAGATTGGACACCGGACGCAATATTCGGAGGCCGTTTGTTGGGACCCCACCGGCGGCATGGTAGTTTTTTCTGCTGCTTTATAAGTAATTTTCTTTATGCGATTGGTTAATCTAAGTATAACAATCCCTATGACAAGCACAACAAAAAAAGTTACACATTCCCCTATGCACCTTGGTTTTGGTGACTGTTGGCTCCCTTCATAAGTATATATATATATACAGTATTGTGCGTTTTTATCGCTGACACATTCAAAAATTTCCCCGCCTCAACCGCTGGCTCATTTGCGGTGAAACTGCACACAGAGCTTGCGTATTATGGTAACTTTTGTATCGTAGCAAGTTTGACAATGTTACTTACTTAGTTCAGGCGCACATGATGCGAAAACGTAAGCGTCTACGAGAGATCGGCGAGCCAAAACCCGCAGGCGACGCTTTTTCGCTGAGAACCGGCAGTGGCGCCATCTGTGGCTCTTTGCAACGCTCGCCTCGGCGGCCTAGTCGTGACGCTTTCCGCTGCCGAAAACAGATGACGCCACTGCCACTGACGAAGGCATCGTAATTCTGCGGGTATCACGTCTGGGCAATTCCCGTTGTGTCAAGATTTTGTTCCAAGGCGAGAGCCTTCAATCACACTTGAAGGTGGGCGATTTTCGTCATACCGTGCGGCCGTTTATTCCAAAACCCCTGCAATGACACAAATGTTTGAAACTAAGCCGTGTGAGCGGGGTCTGCGCCAACAAGAGAGTATGCTCTCGTTGTGCCGGAGCTCACAACACAGCGTCCTGTAATGCACAAGTGCTTAAGTGTTCTAACGGCAACGGGCCTCTTGACGCCTCATCTAAGAATTGTCCGCGCATAAAAAACGAGCGTGCCGTACTTAAGCAAATGGTTCCGGACAATTCTACGCAGCAGGAAGCTGCCGCGACTGTTTGGAAAGGCTTTCTCGCCGCAAGAAGAACTCAAGAAAGTCTACTGCAAAGAGCAACCACACTGACGCGCCCACGGCACCTCCTTCTCAACCTCATCCCGTGCCGCCACGTCCAAGTGTGTCCAGTCAGCGAAATATCGCCAAGGATAATCAGACCTCTTCGTGTGCGGATGCTTGGCCAGCGCTTCCGCCGTAGCGTCCTGCTGAGCCTGCTCAGCGCAAGCTGCCATCGCCGAGCTCACCTGTCGTTAGAGAAGGGCTCCCAAAGCAAAATCGCCAAGCCCTCGTGATCCGTAGGACGGCGATCAACGCCAATCGCCCTCTGATACAAGCCCTGCAATCGCCAACCGCCCGAGGCGTCTTACTGGCGCTGGACTCTCTGGTTCCAGCACTACAAGATCTTTTAAAAGAGAATGGCGGTCCAGCTTCCCAGGTTTCGTGGGGAAGTCAGGGGCGCTGCGGTATTCTAGTTGAACTCGAGAGGCCTAAAGTCAAGAATCGCAAGTTTTCCGCAATATGTTTTCGACAACCACTTCCCGATATTGGTCATCTGCGAACCGAACTTACCCCAAGCAATCAGGCTTTCCGGGTACGAGCCCTTCTTTGCTCCGACATGCAGGGAGTGCAGCAAAGTTCTGGTCTACATCCGCACCGACATAACGTAGGTTTGCTCCCAGTTCAAGCCCTCAATGACAATCGCTACGTGTGTTTCATAGTCAAAAAACGATCCATAGAGTTCACACTGATTGCGGCGTATGTCTCCCCCTCCTCTCAATTGGACTGCGGGAGGTTGAAGACAAATATGGAGGCAACCCGGGCTTCTTAGATTATTAGCGGAGATTTCAACGCCCGCCACCAATTCTGGGGAAGTCTTATAGACAACGCCAGATGGAGTAATCTGGCCTTATTTGCTTCAGAAAATGAACTTTACGTAATAAATGACGGCAGCCCGACATACCTGCGAGGGAGCTCATAAAGCAGTCGCCTAGACCTGACGCTAGTTTCGCGGTTTCTGCGCCGGCGTTTCCAGTGGTTTTGTGATGTGGAGACCCACGGGAGTGACCACATAACCACCTACTTCAAGATCACAGGTCTTGGGGCGTCCGGCACAGCTAAACACGCGCACATCGATTGGACGGCATTTAAAACTCGAATGGAACAGGCGTGCAAGGAAGCCCTCACTTCCAGTTTGAAGAACATTATAGGAACAGCAATGAAGGGTGCCAGAGGCTTCCTCACATCAACTAGAATGCGCACCGATTTTGATGTCGAATTAGGCCACCTACGTGCTATTCGTCAGCGTGCAAAAAGACGTTACAGACGGACCAAATGCTTATAGGACTTCAGAGAGGCGCGTTGTTTGCAGGGGAAAATCAAGCGACGAATGGACACGCTGGCGGAACAGCGCTGGAAGTCCTTCTGTCAATCTCTGGATCCAAGAAAGCCCATGTCCCTCATTTGGCGGACAGTGCGGGGACTTCGAACGCTTCCACAGCAACGACAGCCTTTCTATGCGTTGGCTCTACATCAAAGCCGCCATCAGATTGAAGGTGCAACTGATTTCTGCAAGACAATCGCGCGTGAAGCGACTACCTCGGGTTCCCGGCGTATTCCTCCCGCATCACGGGATTCAGCGATAGATGTTGTCTTTACTCGTGAGGAATTTGATGCTGCCCTTGCAGAAAGTATGCGATCGTCTGCACCAGGTCCAGACGGCATTACATATGCTGCGCTGAGCCACCTTTGCCACGACGCGCGTAGAGAGCTACTCAACCATTACAACCGCTCGTGGCGAGACGGAGTTGTTCCTCCCCAGTGGAAATTCGATCGAATGATACCATTACTAAAACCATGGAAATCCCCGCTCGACCTGTCATCATACAGGCCGATATCTTTGGCCAGTTGTGTGGGAAAAGTCATAGAAGGAATGCTTCTGGCGCGTCTCGATTGGTACCTTGAGCACAATAACGTGTATCCTAATGTCATGGCGGGTTTACGACGGGGTCGCTCCTTTATAGACAACGTCATTGATCTTGTGTCCACAGTACAGCAAGAGCAACACCAGAAGCGCATGTGCGCGGCACTTTTTCTTGATATCAAAGGTGCATAAGATAACGTTAAACATGAGGCCATCCTTGATGGCTAGAGGCTGTTGGAATCGGTGGACGGTTGTATAGGTGGATCCAAAGCTATCTGACCAAAAGGGCATTTTTTTATTATGTGTGAAGATGGCTCCACACCTGTGCTTTACACCTCCCGGGGCGTGCTCCAGGGCGGAGTGCTCAGTCCTACTTTGTTTAATCTAAAACTTATAAGTCTCCCGGAGTACCTACCTAATACCGTCCATATCTCTATGTATGCCGACGACATCTGCATCTGGGCCTCCTCGGTGACGCGTCTCCCAATGCGAGCAATACTTCAGAGGGCAGCAACCATAACTTCCTCCTATCTCCGAGAGCAAGGTCTGAGCGTGTCAGCCGAGAAGTTCGCTTTAGTGGCATTTACGCCAAACGTATAACTCGTTATCCACTAACTATTGGCGCCCATGCCATTGCCTATCGTGTATCTCATCGTTCTTTTAGGAATTGTTGTAGATCGGAGTTTATCATGAAGCCCGCATTGCAGCTTTGTAAAGAAAAAACTAATCTCTATCACACACCTGCTCAGATTCCTTGACAGCAAATCATGGGGCTTGTCGATTCTATCAATACTGCAACCGTACAGAGCACTCTTTTTAAATTTTTTGCAGTATAGTGCACCAGTGCTTTCAAGCACATGCAAGGCGGATTTACGTGCCCTCCAAACTATACAAGGTCAGGCACTTCGCACATGCCCGGGTCTCCCTCGCAGCGCATCAACAGTTACTACCATACTACCATTGCAATCCAAGGACTACCAACTCTCGACGTATATAACCCTTGACACCCTGCGGATCAAAATACAGCATCTAACAAGGATTCCCCTGCACCACCTTGTGTCAGTGGCGGATCAAAGACCACACGCAGCGTTTTCAAAGGTTATAACAGCCCACCAGTCGTTAATCCCACCACAGTTCACCCCGGTAGCACGGCCTTCCTCTGAGCGGTGGTGTCGGCGGGAGCCATGCGTGCGCCTTACAATACCGGGCATAACGAAACAAATCGAACTTATCGACACCGGCCATTAAAAAATTGACACTCTACCTACTCCATGCCGCATATAGTGACCGCAACCATGTGTATACACATGTTTCGGTCTCAGATACAAGTTCAACCTACGCCGTGGTCATTCCTACGATACAGACTAGTATTATCCAGCAAACTTCGCATCGGACAACCTCCAGCGGGTCAGAATTGGTCGCTCTTCGTGCGGCTGTGCAGTACATCGGTGCCCAAACACCCCACAAACGGGCTGTGTTCTGCGACTCAAAAGCAGCCCTAAAATGTCTTAATTGTGCTTTATGCCATGGCGATCCCGATCAACTCGTACCTGAATTAAGACATTTCCAACACCAGGCGCAGGGAGAGGGTCATGACATCGTCTTCCAGTGGATACCGGGACACTGTGGCATTGTCGGAAACGACGCAGCTGACACTGCAGCTGGAGTGGCTCACAGCAGTGCCAACATTGTCCAGATACCGTTGACAAGAGCCGACGCAGCAAAACATCTGCGAATGCTTGGCCGAAAAGAAATTTTAGCGTCATGGTCTTCTCCTGGCAACTCCACATGCCGTCTGCACCGCCTAGACCCCTTACTTCAACTCGGTCCTCCGTCCGGCCTCTCCCGCTGCGATGCTAGGCTGTTGTGTTGCCTGTGGCTGGGAGTGGCGTTCACAAATGCCTACTCCCACTTACTCGCAATGGCGGACTCTCCTGCATGTGAGATCTGTGGGTGCGACGAAACTGAAGAACACCTTCTTTGTAACTGCCCTTGGTTTCAGCGTGAGCGTGCACTCCTGGCTGCAACACTCCGCCGTTGAGATCCTCGGCCCCTTACTGAAGCCAAGATTCTGGGTCCTTGGAGTAAGCCTTCATCGCAGAGGACAGCTTTCGAGGCAGTTTTCAAGCCCTTGAAGGACTCAGGACTGAGTGCAAGGTTGTGAACTATCAGTGTGTGCCCTGTGTACCGTGCAAGTAATGGCTAACGGACATGTGGAAAAGTGATCATCACCCTTTGTTCTCTCTTCTTTTTATCTCTCCCTCCGTTCTCCCTTCCACGTGTAGGGTAGAATACCGGGCGCTGCCTAGTTAACCTCCGTGACTTTCCGTTTGTCTTTCTCTCTCTCTCTCTTACGAAAATTTTGATATTTTGGTGTGGTTCACATTCGTCGAAATTATTGTTAGTTGGGAACAATGTGAGGCCACGCTATAAATTCCTACCTTTGCACTTGCGTTCACAATAGAGCATTGTTGAAAATTTTCAGCCAAAAATAAAAGTAACAGTTCGCAGCGCCTTCTAAAAAATGAGATGCGACCGCTATAATTGCCGTCTTATAGAAGGAGTGGTAAGCAAAGCCTTTTGTGAGGAGGAGGGGGTTCGCTCCGTACAAAAAACTTGCTGCAGCTAATATTATTTCTTTTACGGCAATAATTTCAATTGCCGCTAAACCGAACGCTGTTTATATGCATTACATTACTCTACTATTGGAGCATTAGCTTTGTTTGCTTTCCAACGTCACTCGAATTTTGTACATTCTTTCTAGCTAAACTGACGCATTAAAACAACTCCTACAAACCAATTTAACGCATCATTCGATCTGGGGCGTTGCCTGAGGCCGCTAGTTCTCTAATGAAGTCTGACAGCCACTTATGTCTGCTTGAGTATAGGGTTACTCCGTCAGAGTGCCACGTGAACGATGTATTTGTAGCTTTGTAATCAGCACCTTGCTTTTCCACTTGCTGCTTCACCAAAGCCCGCTACCGGCGCCTTTGTTTGAGCAGTACAGAAATTAGGGTGAGATAGGAAACGTTCAAGCACTGCGCTTCACAATTTTCTGCGAAGGATAAGCAGTAGACTGGATTTACCGCCGTATTTTTCTTTTCGTGTCTCTTGAGGGACGTTTCTATGAAACAAAATGCTTGAAGCGTCTATGGTTAAATCTGCGTGCTGCAGATTGCTTTTGGTCAGACTAGACGCTAGCAATCATATACTGACGAATATGAATGAGTTTTTTTTTTCAACTGTGCCTAGAATCGCGCACTGTTTCTGTTATCCCCTCGTCTTAACTGAACCGCCGCAGTAATATGCTTTCAAGAAAGATTTAGAAATTCAATAATTTTGTACTTAGAATACGAAGCTTTACAGGTTTAGTTTCTTTGGTTTTAACGTCTCAAAGCGACTCAGGCCATGCAGGCCACGCTGTAGCAGAGGGCTCCGGTAATTTTGACCAGCTGGGGCTCTTTAACGTGCACTGACATCGCACAGTGCGCGAGACCCTAGCACTTCGCCTGCATTGTATTTTGACCCCCGAGGCCGCGATCGAACCCACGTCTTTCGGGCCAGCAGGCGAGCGCCATAACCACTGAGCCAACGCGGCGGCTGAGAGCTTTACATATATGCTAAATATCACCCGTTCAGTTAAAGGTGACTGAGAAGCTAGCTCTACGACGCTTAAGGACTCTTGAAGATTGGTTTTTGGCTCATAAAGTAAAAAAAACTCTAAAATTTACGAGGGGCGACTGGAGGGGTCGCCCGTCGCGGACAGTGCATGTGCGGCACACAACCCGGCTCGCTGCGGCAGTGAGTTTTATTGCCTTTCCAGTAGCGCGTTCGCACTGTTTTCGAGGACGTCTCCATTGTGAACGTTTGAGAAGCGAAGCTCTCGGGGAGGGCTACGGCCGGATTACCCGCTTAGAGCACGTCCGAACTGTCGCGTTGGGCTCGGAGGCCGTTAGTGAAGTTTGCATTTTGAGCCATGACTAGTGCAATTGGCGAATGCTTATGTGTTTACATCTTTGTGAATGTTTTTCCTGCTTGTAATACTTGAGCTTTGCCGAAAGGAGCGAGGAGACTAGTGATTCAATCGGAACAGATATTTTGTCACGAGTTGGAAGGAATGCGCGACCGGAGAGAGAGGTTTAGCACGTAAACAGGCGGCTACCTATAGAGACTGTTGTATCGCGGGTCGGACGGAGGCGATGGCTGACATAGGTGTTGCTTCATGCAGACTCCTGCCTATTTTGTAGCGAAGTCTGAGACTCCTCGCTTGAAGCGGGCTGCGGCCTGATTCCGCTAGCCTCAGAACGTTGTAATCCTCGCGAGCTATTCATATTTGTCCTATGCTGGTCACACGGGACGACCGCATGTGTGTAAGTATAAACGAATGTGTTCAGTTTAAAAGAAGTGTCGTCCCGTCCCCTCGAAGCAACATGTCATCACAACAGTGAACCAACAAACACTACCACAACAAAGAGGCTAGCATAACTTTACCTCTTCATGGGGAATTTACTCTATAAATGAGAAGCGAAAATTGCGAGAAATTTCAGGACATTACAGCCTCAGACCAGTGTAACCTCCAAGGCAAATCTTTCAATACAGTTTGCATTGAATTCCGCCTAAGTATGATATACGGTGGCTTAACACTGGCATAGTGGCGGCATTTAGGTTAGATTTTTATGGGGGTTTAACGTCCCAAAGTGACTAAGGCTATGAGGGACGCCGTAGTGAAGATATATCTATCACTTAAAGTTGAAAGAAGAGCAAGCCTGAGCTACTCAACAACAGTCAGAAGAAAAAGTAATGAGCTTCCTCCTTGATCACAGCCGTAAAACCGGACTCCGCATCATGTACAAGCTTTCATACGGAGCTGCTTTCGGAATACTCGAAATACTGCACAACTGATTAAGGAGGATGAAATATCCAACCTCTTGAGTCCCACGCTGGTGAACGTACAAGCTTCTTCAGGCCACGCGTTCAGAAAGAAATTTTCCAGAAGCAGCAGCCGTTTTCTTTCTCGATTCTCTTATCAGTGCTGTACGTTGTGGTGGTGTTCTTGTTCAATATGATAAAGATATTTAGACTGCTCACTCTCCAGTAGTGCCTAGGAAATATCACCCGAGAGTACAAAATCTTCAAATGGAACGCTCGGTCTTTTCTCTCGAAGATGGAAAACTTCTAACATTTCTTGCTGCCGTTGGTCTTTTCTCCCATCATCTCGTCGCATTCAGTCTCACTCAACATATTTGATTGAATGGCTACATTTTCCCCATGGTTGTCAATGTCCGACCGGCTCACAAAGAATTTGCCCATTGATAAAACTACAAAGACAATGCACAACATGCAGTACCTTACACAACGTTTTTCTTCGAGCTCTTTTGGTTTCCGTTAGACGCAAGCTTCTAAGAGGAACAACATAAAGGGAGTTCAAAATTGGCCATATACAGTTATTTTAGTTACGCACGGTATAGTGCGTGAAAAGCACTTCTCTGACGAAGTATTGCGCCCTGGGGACACAAAGTGAGATATTTTTAACCACCAGATACCTAATCGCTAAAATTTATTAAAGACCATTTTAACCATTGCTGGTGTGAACTTCTATCTCGGAAACATAGGGGTGGTCGGATTACTGGATTACTCTAATTGGTAAAATTCCTCTAGACAACGTGTTTTCGGAGATATTCGCCCCCCAAAATTTCCTCTGCTTTTTCGTAATTACGAACGTAAGGTGGTGGCAATCGACGCGAAAACTCTTTATTGGGACGCAGCTATAGCGTAGGGTGTTTCTTCCATTTCGATAAGTAAAACTTAAAGGAAATCTGTTACCAAATTCACGGGTCGCTCTGCGCCGTTGCCAGACGAAAGGGCCGGTCATGCCGGCAGGAGTTTTGCGCGGATTCTCACCGCCTTGTATGCGCAATTACGCGGATCGTCCTGAACATTTCGACGCAAATATCTCGAAGCAGACGCCTGCTAAGAGAATTCTACAAAACTGAATCGTGCTAGAATAGGACTACCTCTTACTTCCAAATAGAAACACACCCGCTTAATGGAGTGAAGAAAAGTTAACAAATTTTCTTTAATTATGTGCCATACGGTGTAAATATTACCTGTTCCTCTGTCTCCATGGCAGCCTAACTTACGTACAGAGGTAGACATCACGCACAGTCGTAGTGCCTATTTTAAGAAACCTGCAAAACTTAATTGTCAACACCTTGTTATTGCCTGATATAGCAGAGATGTTGAAACTTTTTCCCAGTAATCTTGCTCTTCTGGGAAACAAAACCACCAACTCAATACGTTTATTCTTCTGGAAAGACTTCACAACACCATTACAGTATTATCTTGGTAAATGAAGCTGTGATAGTTGAACACTGTTTGGTTCAATTTTGTTTTTTTAAATAATTGTGCAAGACCAGACAAACTGTCCTACGTTAGAAGATTTTTTGTCAAGAAATAACAAATATACTGCCATGAGGAATTCTGCTCTGACATTGCACGGGAGGGTTTATTATTTCTTCAAGGCTGAAGAGCTCTCCGCGGTATCATATTTTTATTTCATTATGTATTGCATTTCTGATGTTCGAGTGCATGAAAGATTAAATTGAAAACGAGTTTTCAAGGGCAGTCAGTTTACACTCTTAATGCGTTGAGAAGTGCGCGCAAAATTTCTAGCTTTAAAAATGTAGTTTTGTGCAGTACACTGGCTGCAAACGATGCACAAAAAAGTTGACTTGGAACGCTCACACCACTACTATATTCTGCTGCTGCTCTGACCAGCTTTTTTTAATATTTCCTTTTACGGCAATATAATTGTCGTGTTTGTTTTATACGTTCATTCATGCATTTTTCTTTCAGCTTTTTTTTATTCCCGGTGATAATGTGACCGCACATAGTCCAAGCATAAACTTGCAAGGCAAATGCAAGAATGGAACATGCACAAACATTGATTGGAATGATTCGACACTCCGTACTCATTATGTGCTTCATCCGTCCAAGTAGGGGCACAGGTGCTCTTACCGAAATAAATATAAGTTTGGTCTTAAGACTAGCGTGAATTTATCGTGTTCAGTTTTTATCATACGGTCATATCGCTATAATATTGTGCAGTTTTTATTGGTATGCCTGAGAAAGCGTCTTTCTTCAACATCAGCTCCGGGTCATCGAAAAGGCGCCAAAAATGAACGATCTGTTAAGTGTACGGTCAAGGTTAGATGGTGGAATGCTGCAGCTATCCCTAGAAAAGTTCTTTCAGAGACTCGGCGACTGTGCCTTTGATGTGGAGTGCTCCCTGGTATAGTATTATCAGCGCATCCCATACAGCAGTGAAACTTTTGGTGTATACGCTCTATTCTTGCGGACGTATATGAAAAGAGTAGAGGTTTGAGCCTCTCCTCAGTGCGTGCTGCCTGTTAGAGTAGGAAAAAGGGGGGAGGGCAAGGTGCAGGTTGCTGCTCTATGAGGATGGCCTAGAGAGCATTCCTGGGAAAGATTCGGTGTCATAATCACCGAAGGATTCACTGTCATAATCATAATCACCGAAGGATAATCACTGGGAAGGATTCATAATCACCTCGTCATGGCAGGGATGCACGCGTAATATTGCTGCCGGTATAAAACTGTGCCGAGACTATCCCCAAATTCATAGATTGACTCAGATTGCTTTGAATGGCAACACTGAATTTCTAACAGTTTTGAAGTGGTCTTTCTGTACTTAGTGCGCGTGACTAGATATGATGATATTGCCCGTGGGTTTTTTTTTTTGCATCCTGGCTGTTGAAAACAATGAGGGCGTCTTAAACCGGTTGGTGTGCCCCCTGAAAATGTCGCTCGTAAAGAGGCCAAGGGGCATTCCTACCTCCATATGTATATGAGCAAACAGTATTGGTTATGACGCCGGTTATAACCCTGGAGCGCGAATATACAATCAAAAATTCAGTCCGTCACCCTTCCTACTCTTTGGACGCTAAAGAGCGCATTGTGCTGATTGCCGAATAAAGCTTCTCAGTAGCGGCAGCAGGCACGAGCGCATTTTGGTGTTAAATCGTAATTTTCTAAGCTTTGTGATACTGCAACAAAGCAAGGAGGCGCACTGGCATATATGAGGCTCTTTCAAGACTCCGGAGCCCCCTGAAGAGTCTACCTGTTTCTGACGTGTAAAACAAGCCCTCTACCTTACTGGAGCTTGCTTACGGGAACAGCTGGTTAAAGCGATTAGAGATAACCGATTTCCTTGTTCCATCACTTTGAAGTGTAATGCTAAAAATAGCGTCTCTCAGCCAACACGGAGGGACTTTGTGGATAACGTTTAACAGGTTATCCTGAATGCTGCGCTCAGACTCCTGGCAGGTTTTGGTGCCACCGAAGTCAATATGTTAGCACAGTAGCATTTATCGGAAAATCTAGGTACACCTCAAACCCTTACCTGTATAGTGTGTTCTAACCTGGTAAGAGTGTATATTAACCATCAGGATTAGCCGCATACAAAAAACTGAAGGTCATAATCGCTTCGTTCTGCCGTAAGTTTAGGGACACTGCGGCAGCTTCGATGTGTTAAAAAATTCAGCTTTATTCTTTTAGCGCGCTGACTTCTTTATTTTTGGAATGACCACGTTTTGCCCCACGTATCCTTTTAAGTTAATTGTTATTTGTATTTCCGTGTAACTGATGGCGTCTAGGCAAATCGAAAGCGCTCCCGAACATTTGTATCTATACCCTATATTGTTCGGTATTAAACTTTAAATCGTTATTTTCATAACTGTTGTGTGCAGTTAGAGTTCATGTTATCCAGCGCACACCATTCTTCTTAGACCGCATAAGGACGTAGATGCTAGGATGGCTACCATGCTTGTACACAAGCACAATTATTTTGTTTTACTACGACGATGTCGCCGCATAAAGTCCTGAAATTCATGCAGCGACAAAGCTCAGTAGACATCCGTATGCAGTGGTGGGTAGGACCAAGATTTTGAGCTGTAGCAGCAATAAAAAAGAACATTACAGAAAATATGAAGCTGATGGGAGTAGCTGCGTTAGCTTAAACTGTTACATAAATTAATGGGGTAAGATCAGGCAAGTGATACAAATAAAACGCGATTCATTTGAAATGAACGTTGTAAATGGATTAGTTGCTTTTCTTATAAACAAGTGATTAAATTCTCCAGTTGTTTTCATTTATTAGCTCTATATGGTAGCCTGTATGGAAAGATAGCCTGATGATTGTTAGGAAAGAACAAATGCTCAGCCCCCTTCCTCAGCTCCTGCGTCGGGCCGACTCTGCTGTTCGTGCGGCAGCGAGCCTTTCTTACGACGTCGCGCATGTGAAGACGCACTGGCGTCCAATAGCTTCTAAATCTATTTCCTTGTTCTGAAGTCATTCCAGGAATATAGAAGCTTTTTAGCACTTCTATGACAAATAAGATTTTACTCTGTATATTCATCACTTGTGTTGTGATGTCTATGGACTAATAATATGGATGGACGAATAAAGTAAAATACTTAAGAACAAAAGTGTCCAGATTCGTGCCACTAAGTATAAAAGGCTCAGTTCAATTAGAAGTGAAAAAATCAGAGGTAAAAAGCATTTTTGCATAGCAGAAAAGAAAACCAGGAAGGAAAAGAATAAAAAAAAGTGCTCGGCGTTGGAGCTATTTGAAGGGCTGTTAAAAAGAACTGTTTAATGATACAGGTAAACAAGGCATAAGTGTCTTTTTGCTTGGCTTGCTTACCTAATGAAAAAAACTTGGACGACGCTTGACCTACCTTTAAGAGTCCGCGTCAACTCCTCTGTCACCTAGGATTTGCCTATACGCCCATGTATGCAGAATCGGTCATTCTATACCTTACTTTGCCTGTACCCCATCTCCGTTTGCTCACATCCCAGTGGGCATGTTCCCACCGGCCACAGTGGGCAAGTTGTAGTGACATCACACAGTCATGTGACCTCTCTGGACTAACCATGATTTCACTGCCACCTGTCACGCTGACACCACTGATCGCAAGCCTGGCAAGCAGGTTGTGATGATGTCACAAGGCCTCGTGATCTCCTTCGATAAACCAGAGTGGCACATCAGGGCAGGTTGTGATAACTTCATAAGGTCATAATACCTTTCTCAACCTTACAGGGAATTTCGTCTCCGACATAGGAGGGGGTTTAGTGTGACGGCAACTGTCATGATAACGCAATGAAATTAAGAGCAATAGTAAGGATGATAGAGGGTCGGACTTTGGAACGTTCGTAATGTGAGTGATGGGAAGAAACATAGCTGGCCATCACGTCTCCGATGGTCCGGTTTAAAGCGCTCACTGATGACGTTCGTCTGCAGATGGCACGAAGGTGTGCGGTGAGCGATATGACACTCCTGAAGAAGGTCTTCAGCGACAACGGACACGAAGACACGACTCCTACCGCTGAGCAATTCCTGAGGAGCACCCTGATGTAGACTAATGTTTTGATGTATAAAACCGGTGACGTCCTATGATGTTTCACCTGTTAACGGCGCAGTTTGCGCATAGCGTGGGAGATCATCGATGGCGACAGTTATCGAGCGGTTTCTGGCTGGAGTGCTGGGAAAAGGCCCATAAATTCGATTCCAACACAGTAGAATGGCCGGGCAGGAAAACGTAAAGGATGCAAAGGAGAAGGAAAGTGTGCTGATGGGCTGTTGCGGCGCTCACATCAGGGACAAGAGAGGATGTGCTGACGTACAGAACGGTACATGTCCTGCCAGTAGTACCGCAGACTCAAGCGTATCAAAGTTTTTGGCAGTACGGCATCGGTACACTGCTGGTAGCCGTGACAGCTGGCGCTAGTGACGCAGTGGAGATGCTGTGGAATTATTAGCAGCCATTTGCGACCATGCGGCACGTTGTTCCGTCGGTAAAGCTGGTGTTCATGTACGACAAAGTGACGGGTTTGACGGCAGCGAGGTCTAGAAGGGAAACAGATAAGCGGTTAGCCGAAAAAATCAGGCTTTAATTCACCCAGGATCCCCTAGCGAAAAAATCCTGTGCTAAAAATGCATTTCGAACACAGTGGAGTAATTTCATATTAATTGTGCATTTTATGTCCATATGCTTAAATTAAATTCTAGAGTATGATGGAAACCCGCCTGGTCGGGATTGTACATAAATGACGAAATTAGAAGGCGCCGACCAAAAGAAAGGATGCGATGACGTTTCGTCTCCCCCACGGGAGCCTTGTTCAAAATGAGGCATAACGTAGCTTCGTCGTTGATTTATACACGGCGGATGAGCGAACCCAGGCACCTGGCGTAGATGGGGGGCAAGTTTCCGTCAATTCGATTAAGCGTATGCGCTGCCGTCTGAATAATCAGCGATTCCAGATAGAGCCCTGACTTCCTGTCCCTTTTCTTGCGATAACACGTGCCTCTCCCCAGTTTATGTTGTGTGCGGCGGACAGCAAGTGCTCGGCAAGCGCATTTTGATCTGCGCGCCGCTTTCTGACGTCACTCTGGTGATCAGGTATTCTTCGCTCAAAGTGACCCGACTCGCCGATATACACAGAGGGCAGTCCGCGCATCGTATCGAATACACGACACCTTGGAACTATTCCTTCTTGAGCTTGTGTTTGACGTGCACAAGCTGACTCCGCTGTTTCCGAGCTGGCACATGCGCGGTCTTAACTTCGTAGGACCGTAATATGCGCGCCAAAGGTTCGCTGATGCCACGAACATAGGGAATCCCGGCTCGTTTCTGGGTAGCGGGATTAGCTTGCAGCGTAGGACGTTCCATTTGGCGCTGTACAGAGTCAATGACGTGTACAGGATTGCCGCAGGTGGACAAGTCACGCCGTACACGGACATCTGCAGCAATCCAGTCTTCTCCTCTGGAAGAGATTTCTTTTCGTTGGAGGAGCGATGACACCACAGAACGTTTCCGGCAATCAGGGTGAACGGACTTAGAATAAATATACTGGCCGGTGTGCGTGGGTTTTCTGTAAACGGTGAAATTTAGACGTTAGGACTGTCTGGAAACGAGTCTATCTAAAAACGGGAGGCAGCCGTCGATTTCCTCTTCAACGGTGAACTGTATGCTAGGCTCCAAACTTTTGAGGTGAATAGTAAAGTCATGTAATGCTTCTTCAGGATGCAAAAGCAGTCGTCCACGTATCTCAGGAACACTTTTGGGGCAGGCGTTAAATTACGCAAGAGCACGGCCTTCGATTTCCTCCATGGCCAAGGTAGCGGCTGACGGAAATCGATGCACCCATGGCGGCTCCGTGACTCTACCTGAAAGGTACATCCTCAAAAGTGAAGTACGTCTTTGACAGGCAGAATCTGAGAAGGCGGTCAGGTCATGCACATCTATCGGATTTCTTTCTGGCAGTGATGGGTCTGATTTAATTGTGACGGTGCATGCTTCCAAGGCAAGGTCAATCGGCACACTTGTGAAGAGTGACTTTACGTCGAATGAAGCCATTATTTATCCGGCGTTGATTTTAAGGTTTTGGACGTTTTTGATGAAGTGCAGGGTGTTGCGTAAGTGCGTAGGGCTCCTGCCGACGAGAGGAGAGACAACTCTGTGCAGAAACTTGGAGAGATTCTGAAGCGGCGAACGCGTAAAATCCACTATAGGGCGCAGAGGGACGTCCGGCTTGTGAATCTTTGGTAGGCCGAAGATCCACGGGGTTGAATTATTGTGGCATAACAGGTAGAAATACAGCGACCTGTGCAGCGGGGACACTACTCGAAAGACATCGGCCAGCAATTTCTGTAGTTCTCTCTGCACCTTGGCCGTCGGATCACGAGCGAGACGAGCATGTTACCGTCGTCCAAGAGGGTCAGCATTTTCTTTTTGTAATTGCACTTATCTAAAAGTACAGTTGTATTCCCCTTGTCGGCCGGAAGTATCGCAATGTCTGGATTGGTGCGGAGACTTGCAATAGCTTCTTTTTCTTGGCGCGCAAGGGGAGAAACCGAAAAATGCAAACGTAGCTTGGAAAGGACGCTCACCACGCGTGTGCGGGCTTCGTCTCGGCGCGACAGGTCAACCTGGTTCAAAGCATTCTCTGCAGCACATAAACCTTCCTGGTGACGGGAGCGGGGTCAGTGTTGAAATTGAGGCCAAGGCTCAAGACAGACATCTCCGCCCTTTTCGGCTGGTAGGACGAAAGGTTCTGGAATGGGGGCATCGGTTTCCACGACAATCGCTAACTTGGCCATGCAGGAAATCGAAGGCCGTGCTCTTGGGTCCTTCACGCCTGCCCCAAAAGTGTTCCTGAGGTACGAGGACGACTGCTTTTGCATCCTGAAGAAAGAAGCATTACATGACTTTACTATTCACCTCAAAAGTTTGGAGCCTAGCATACAGTTCACCGTTGAAGAGGAAATCGACGGCCGCCTCCTGTTTCTAGATATACTCGTTTCCAGACAGTCCTCACACCTAATTTCACCGTTTACAGAAAATCCACGCACACCGGCCAGTATATATATTCTAAGTCCGTTCACCCTGATTGCCAAAAACGTTCTGTGGTGTCATCGCTTCTCCAACGAAAAGAAATCTCTTCCACAGGAGAAGACTAGATTGCTGCAGATGTGCGCATACGGCGTGACTTGCCCGTCTGTGGCTATCCTGTACACTGCATTAACTCTGTACAGCGCCAAATGGAACGTCCCAGGCTGCAATCTAATCCCGCTACCCACAAACGAGCCGCTATTTCCTATATTCCTGGCATCAGCGAACCTTTGGCACGCATATTACGGACCTACGAAGTTAAGACCGCGAATGTGCCAGCTCGGAAACTGAAGAGTCAGCTTGTGCACGTCAAAGACAAGCTGAAGAAGGAAATGTTCCCAAGTGTCGTGTATTCGATACCATGTGCGGACTGCCCGTCCGTGTATATCGGCGAGTCGGGTGACTTTGAGCGAAGAATACCTGATCACCAGAGTGACGTCAGAAAGCGGCGCGCAGATCAAAATGCGCTTGCCGAGCACTTGCTGTCCGCCGCACACAACATAAACTGGGGAGAGGCACGTGTTATCGCAAGAAAAGGGACAGGAAGTCAAGGCACTATCTGGAATCGCTGATTATTCAGACGACAGCGCCTACGCTTAATCGAATTGACGGAAACTTGCCCCCCATCTACGCCAGGTGCCTGGGTTCGCTCATCCGCCGTGTATAAATCAACGACGAAGCTACGTTAAGCCTCATTTTGAACAAGGCTCCCGTGGGGGAGACGAAACGTCATCGCATCCTTTCTTTTGGTCGGCGCCTTCTACTTTCGTCCTATGCTTAAATTGCAATACAAATGCTCTCTAAGTATGCTAGGAGTGATATTTTGAACATTCCTACGAATGCACCAAAAATTCATTTTCGGTGTGCTTAGTATATTTATTATAATTAAAATTATACTAAAAATATACATTAAATACATTACATTAAAATACAGTAGAAATACGCAATCAATAAATTGATAAAAATATGTAAATATATACAATTAATACTTTACAAATATAGTAAAATAAACAAAAAATACATTACATTACATTAGAAATACATCAAGGATATAGAATTAATACTTGAAAATATATTCACTTCGGCTTTAAAAAGGTGTACTGGTCGCATTCACTATATGGTACTGATCAATGTTGTCAAGAGCAGAAGTAAAGACTGAAGTGACTATAAGCGTCAGAAGACAGCCAATCCCATAGGAAACGAGTTGTCATAAAGAAGGCTGCGGCAATGCAAGGTGACGTGACCGGACATGAACGGGGAAATGTGACACAGGAAATGCCGACGGAAAGTGACGTCAGCGAACAGGAACTGCTCCAACATGCGTGAAACTTGGCTTGGCTAATATATACCCCTCCGCGAGGAGACACATTGTCTTGCCCGGTGAGGCGCTTTTTGCGCAAAAACTGTAAGCCCTCAAATGGTCGCACAAGATTGGGAGTGGTCGCGTTCGAATCTGCGGCCTACCTAGAACCGAATTGTTAGTCGTAACTTGCGCCAGGCATCGGTCAGTTGTCGAGGTATCAACCAACCAGTACATGAGCGTCAATGGGAACCGGTCGGCCTTGCCAGTCGGGGTCTTTTTCGTTGGCATGTTAGGGCCCGGAGGTGCGCATGGCGCCGTTGCCGGTATAATCCTATCACGCTGTCCACACGTAATTTAAATATGTGGTGATTGCCTTCCTGCTACAAGTTACCATAAAAGAATAGACGACAGAAAACAGAGTTTTCACTGTTCCCGGAAACGTGATTTCGAGCACTAGGTTAGTCCACGGCAGCTTAAAGTGCGCTTCAATTACGCCTACGTGGACTACCGATTTGTTATGTTTGATGTGTACTTTCACGAATTAATTTAGTATTTACGAATGTACAGTTTAAATGAATTGCCAACACGTCATTTCCCGAAAGGCGATTTCGAGCACTAACTGTTCAACGGCAGCTTTAAGTGTGCTGCAAAGACGTTTACGCGGACAGCTCATTCGTTAGAATTGAAGTGTTCTTTGGACGAATTAAATTCGTATTTTAGAAAGCACACTTTCAATACAATACCAACATGCAAAGGCCACTTTCAGAAACGCGACGTCAAGCACTAGATTGTTCTATGGCGGCTAGAAGTGTGCTTAAATTATATGAAAAGGACTGCCCGTTTGTTAAAATTGAAGTATACTTGAGACGAATTAATTTCATATTTATGAAAGTACATTTTTAATACATTGACAAGATGCTAAAACCACATACATATTTTTCATGTGTTCGAAACATGCTTTAAGTGACGTATAGTTCTGACGAATTTATTTCATATTTACGAAAGTACACTTTCAATACACTGACAAAGTGCTAAACCGCATACATATTTTCTCACGTATATGATACGTGCTCGAAGCACGCTTTAGGCGAAGTATTTGTGGGAAATTTTATGAATATATATAGAATACCTAGCACAAAATTCCAGGACCCAACTTCCGGCATATTTTTAATGCATTCATGAGGACAACATATGCTTGAAATACATTCTAAATATCCCACCGTATATTACAAACGTATTAGTTTTCGCTAAGGGTAGCGCTGCATCGAAGCCGTAATAATGGTGTGAAGGGGATATGGTTTGACGGCGCAGGGAGAGGCTAAGGATCAGAGTGCACAGGGAGCGGGAGAAGGTGCCGGCATCTATGTGCTTACGACCGGTGCCATTATTCGCCCGAATGTGAATCTTGTAAACGGAGACTAAAATCAGCGAGACTGCTGGATGCGTCTTTAAGGGAAGGCGTCTAGCAAAGATCATTGTGATGTTTGATATAAGTAAGGGCAAAATTTTACGGTCGCCTAAATAATTGTCAAACGTTCTTTTGTCGAGCCTGAATAATTAGTGTACTTCTGTGAATACGCCGTTGGTGTAAGTGACAACATGCTCATTGAAATCAGATTTGCGCTGAGCGAGAACCACAACACAACCTGACCAGTGCCGCTGGTGTCCATGTGGAGTTCTGTATGTGTGGAAGGGTTGAAATCAAGCAAGATTGGAGAGGACATGCAAGACGGTGCCGCGTTGTAAAAGCTTCGTCGCTCACAGGATACCAGGCCGACAAGTCGTGGCAACTGAAGAGAGGTTGCGTTAGTTAGGCGATCAGCGGCGAAAGTGAAAGCAAAGACGAATACAACTTTGGAGTGCATTCAGAGATTTGGGTTTAGCAAAAATTAACTTCATGAATGTTGTTAGCGTACAGGAGGACCCGCCCGTAGACACACTTTGGCCTAGATGGTCAGCTGTAGAAGTCAAATCTATATTTCTTTAAATCATGCTGCACGCCATAGTCGGGGAGACTTCTGAAAACACGCTCGAGGAGAGGGTGAGATGGAAAGTCTTTCGAGGAGATGAAGACATCGTCCGGATAACAGAAGCATGTTTGCTATTTCATCCCCGCGAGACTGTTGTCCATCACACGCAGAAATGGCGCAGGAGCGTTGTCCAGACCGGATGGCAAAAAGTAAATTAATATAGCCTCTCTGGTGTGTAAAGGCTGATTTCTGGCGCTCGGTAACACACAACGACGCCTGCCAATCCCCAGCGCGCAGATGCTATGAAGAAAATAAGTACGATCTCTGCAGGCAATCAAGGCTGTCATGAATACGAGGCAGATGGAAGACGTCCGTCCATGTAATATCGTTCAGCCAGTAGTACCGAGCACAAAATCAAATAGAGACATCTTTTTTTTCTTTACGGACACGAGAGAAGAAGCCATGGACTTTGAGAACAGTCGGATAACTCCGCGGTGTAGCACGTCGCCCACCTGCTTATCACTGATGAGGCGCTCAGCGGCGGAGACCGGGTAAGGGCGCTCGTGCAAAAGTCCGTGGGTTCCAGTGTCGGTGTGGTGATAAACCAATGTTGTACAATCCAGTGCGACTTGGTGGAAGTTGAAGAACATTCGGGAACGCTCAAGCTAGACAACGAGCAGAACGCCCTGGTGGGGCGTTCGAGCGGCATCGACGGAACGGTAAAAAACGTCAGGTGGGTAGGATAAGCGAGTTCGATGAGGAGAGTAAAAGTGCATGTGACGCACATCAGAGTCATCAGGGTCATCACTGAAAGCAGTAGCGTCGACGGGATTGATTAGTCAATAGGATCAATAGTGCCAAGCGACTCTCCCCGTAGTGGTGAAGAAAGGCAACGGGAAGAAAGGCAACGTACAGAGCGCTAAAACCACCAGAAATTGTGAGTACGACATGCGGCAGAGTTAAATAATTCGGATGAACACAAAGGAGAGAGTGCGTATCAAGGATAGTAGCGTCAGCATAAACGCTCCTTAAAACCACCCCCCAAAAGCAATTTGGTTATACATTGGCTATCCTGTAAATGCACTCCTTTTTTCGGCCGTTCTAAAATACTGTATAAACATAAGGACCAACGTACGCGGGACTTCGTGGAACCTCTTTTAATTCATCGGGGACTTGACAACTGCGTCAGCAAACCTTCCGTCGCGCTAACACAAAAAGAAATTGACTATCTTAACAGTTAAGTTCGCTTGTGTAGGTTGTGATTGTGTGCTTTTTTATTGTGTTTTTTGACAATCATCACTGATGCTGTTCTTCTGTTGATTGTGCTCCTTTTCGCCTATTTATTGCGTGCGAGCAATAAAGCCTTTCAGTCGTAAGTCAGCGCTGTGTTTGTCCCTTTCTCAGTCCCGTCTTTCGTGCGCTGTGCCTTCATTTAGTACCATGTACTGACTAGCCCAGACAAACACATTATTGCAGTACATTTTTAGTACATCGGGCATCCTTTCTTCCTTTCTCAGTGTGTCTCTCAGCATCCTACTCTGTGTGCAAGCCTCTTAGCCCATGCAACCTGCAAAGCCCGTCTGTTTTCATTCGCGGTGAAGAACGCTTATTTCCCACCTGTTGTCTCCCACCTGCTTGGACCGTTCGCACCTTCTTTAGGCCATGGCTTACGTGTTTGCCGCATTGCGCGTACTGAAGCGTGGATGAATGTTCGACTGTTGAAAGACAGCCTGCGCGTCGCCTGCTCGCAGAATGCCCCCCCCCCCCCCCCCCCCCCAGGTGGTGCCTCCCGACGTCTCAGCCAGGAACTGCGCGCAGCTTCACTCGGCACTGAATGGCTGTGGCGACAAGTCTGGGCTGCGCTCCCAACGAAAGAGCGACAGGCACAAGCGGAACAGACCGTTCACCTCGTGGGAAACCCGAATATCCACGCAGACGATCTGAAAATACTGCAAAAAGGACCGAAGTTCTGCTCAGCACCCTCACTAAGTAAACCGGAGCTACTAGCCATGGCAAGAAAGACAGCGGGAAGAGCAAAGGACGAGACAGACGCCGCCCGGTGCATCCTAGACTCAGTCGAATCGTTTCACGCCACAAAGGTAAACAGAAACCGTTTGGATCTACAAAAGCTGACGAGTTCTCTGAAAAATGTCGATCTCAAGCTAGTCCTGGCCGACAAAGAAGGTGGTTTTGCCGTCATCCCGTCGGCTGTTTACCACAAGGAATGCTCAAGATGCCATAAGCGAACATTTTTCATCTTGTGAAGAAATTCCGCCCGAATAAGGCAAAAAGGGAAGCACTGCTCAGATGTGAAAGGCTTGGCTTGGACAAGCTGGCAACCAATGTAAACAAAAGCACCGGCTCGAGCTTGAAATGCTTCTTCTCAGCCAAAACCCACAAGAAGGAATGTCCTTTCCGGGTTATTGTAACCGAAAAGGGCACATGGCAACTTGCCCTCGGGTCATACCTTAAAACTTTTTCAGAACTATCAATGACCCTTTCTTTGTGCGCCACCCGGCAACTGTGTCAGAATTTTTCCAGGAGGAGCCTTTGAAAAATGTCAGCGTCTTGTATGTTGACATCAAGGACATGTTCTATTCTCCTCCCTCAAGATGCCGTGCACATTGCCGTGAGTCAAGCGATTGACCTGTACGGTGCCACCAAATTCCAAAATCACTGCGGAATTGACGTTGCCAGCCTCCTTGATCTACTAGATCTATATCTGCGCTCGACGGTAGTGTCTTTCAACGGCGTCTGTATAGGCTCGGGTTCGCTCCGTTCCTCAGTGACTGTCTACTAGCTTCCTTGGACCAAAATTTGCAAAAAGCCTTACTTGCATCTGCAGTGGTACGTGTGTTCCATTACGTTGATGACTTTCTGGTGATTTTTAGATTAAGGAGTGGCCACAGTGTTACAGATCAAGCCAGTGACATCCTCACATTGTTCAGATGTAATCTAAAACCATTTCAACTAACGATGGAAGTTCCGGATCTTGACGGCATTCGCTTTCTTGACCTACAGATAATGATGTGCGACGAAGGGGTATGCTTGCGCTTCTCACCCTGAGCACAAAAAGGGCTTTCATCTTACTCATCCTCTCATTCCAAAAAAGTAAAACGAGGCGTCGGGACAGCCGCCCTCAAAAATGCCATTTCCAGGTCATGTTCCCATCAAATGCAATCTAGCTTCAGAAGCCAGATCATGAGGCTGAAAAGGGCCGGCTTTCCAGACAACATCCTGCGTGCTGTAGCGGAGAAAATCCTTGCCGAATTCAGAACAAAAACAACGAGTTCGCTTGCAACAAAAAACCGAAACTACGCGGTGATACCTTATGTGCACAAGGTATCACATAACCCGAAAAGAATTTCAGGAAAAGCTGATGTCAGAGTCATCTTTTCTGCCCCGAACAAACTGCAGCGCTTGTGTAAAACCGCAAACCGTGAAGGACCTCCCCCTGCCGAATGTGGAAAAAATCACGAATCACCCTATGTGCAGCGCCGTAAAAATGTTGTCTATAAAATAGAGCTATCCTGTGGGCGATTTTATATTGGCCAAACAGGGCGCTGCATCAATGATCGCCTAAGTGAGCATAAACGCTCCTTAAAACCATCCCCCAAAAGCATTTTGGTATACATTGGCTATCCTGTAAATGCACTCCTTTTTACGGCCGTACTAAAATACTGTATAAACATAAGGACCAACGGACGCAGGAAATCGTGGAAGCTCTTTTAATTCACCGGGGACTTGACAACTGCGTCCACAAACCTTCCGTCGCGCTAACACAAAAAGAAATTGAATACCTTAACAGTTAAGTTCGCTTGTGTAGGTTGTGATTGTGTGCTTTTTTGTTGTGTTTTTTTTACAATCATCACTGATGCTGTTCTTCTGTTGATTGTGCTCCTTTTCGCCTATTTATTGCGTGCGAGCAATAAAGCCTTTCAGTCGTAAGTCAGCGCTGTGTTTTTATCTTGCTCAGTCCCGTCTTTCGTGCGCTGTGCCTTCATTTAGTAGGGAGGAACAAGCCTGAGGAACAAGATCAGGAGAGAGCCGGCATGTCAGTTTCACCGGTGGCAAGATTATGTGCGACGGGAACACGAGGTTTCTCCAAGAGAGCGTCACAAGGTAGCGAGAAATCAATACGAGCACGTGTACAGTCGATGGTGACGTGATGTGGGGAGAGGAATTCTTACCCGAGTATGACATTTGGAGAAGAGCAGGCGAGAATGAGAGACCCAGTGGTGTATGAGAGGCA
Organism: Amblyomma americanum; assembly: GCA_030143305.2. Taxonomy (NCBI): domain Eukaryota; kingdom Metazoa; phylum Arthropoda; class Arachnida; order Ixodida; family Ixodidae; genus Amblyomma; species Amblyomma americanum. The sequence goes on along the minus strand of JARKHS020026537.1, from coordinate 23,175 downwards.
TTGTATGCTGAAGACGCTGATACACGCTGCTAAAATTTGTTTGTTGAGCTCTGGCGCTTCGGAGCGGAATGTGAGGAAGCAGTGTCGTCATTTTGGTGAGATGGCCGCACAGGCTGCGACTAATGAGAGGCACTGCAGCACTGGTGCCTAAAAGAGTTTCAACACCACCACCTTCAACGAGCACTTCAATAACGTTCAAAGGAGAAAAGGGCTTGAGACAATCGCTGACTGCGCAGTTCTTGCCTCCGGTAATGCGGCGTCTAGTTTTCATCTTGGAGGGGTGGCGACCGGCGGGCGATAAGAGAGAGAGAGCGCGACCGGTGGGTTCAGAAACCTGAAGCGGACGAGAAGAGAGAGGTGGGGCGGCCAAAATAACGGCTAACTCCGGCGCTCGCCCGGAATCGTGTGTACAGGATCCTCTTGCGTGGCTTCATTGACCCATGTCACTAGCTACGCCACAGGCACATCAAGTCCGGCAGTTTCTTGTCTGGCCCGCGGGTTGAAACGTTGCAAGTCTATGAGAGACAGAGAATGGTGAGCTGGCGGCATTGTGGGCGTGAGCTACGCCAAAGGGAAGACGGTATACCGAGTGACGCATAGGCAGGAACTACGGGCTGTAGCTTTGGACGGATCCCAGCCTCCGGGTAAGTCAGTTAAAAAGTGACCGGAGAGGCGTATTGGTGGGTAACAGGACTATAAACACTCTCCTGGATGACACCCTGAAGCGACGCTGAGAAGAACGGCATTTAGGCAGGTGGGCAAGTAACCAAGAAATACCCACAAACTACTAAGGCCGTCGTACGGTTGTTTTTCGACCGAATCTGAACGCTTTCGGACGGCGGATAGCACAGGAAAGAGAATAGGCGTACAGCCGGTCATGCGACTGGCGAAAAGTTGGACTACATTCAACTCTGCGGCCTTACGGGTCTGGCCGGCGACCGAATTGCAGCTATTCCCTGCTTTTCGTATGTGACGTCACAGGCCCCTCGTCCTCGTTTTTGGTAGAGCAAAGAACGCCGTCCGTGGATTGAACTGTAGAGCGATGCCTAGGTGGTGGTAGTTACATCGCGAAACGTATCACATTGCCCGCGTGTTGCCTCTACAAGTATACAGACCGACAGCGAGGTTCGCCGTATGCACCAGCGGCGAGTGACAGTACCGCTCGTTGAATTCTGTAGTCATCTACTCTGATCAGGTTGGTAGAGCGGTCTTCAAAGCGACGCAATACCAACGTGGTGGCGGTGTGACGAATGGTTTAATTGGAGCCGTTTATGGTTTTCGCAAGCGTTCCTAATTCCTGCAAGGATCATCATGGACAGCGGCGAGTAACAGCTGCACACCCTGAATCTTCTGAGCATGCTTAAACTGCACAGCACAGTGCCACGTATCCGCGTACTGAAAGTGATTGCGAGCGGAGCAAGGGTTTTCCCATCAAGACAGCGAAATGCGCACCTAACTACGAAGGCTCACAACGCGTGCCATCTTTTCCGAATGCTGAAATGAACTTGGCGTTGTGCAGTTAGTCGCATTCGTTGCCATGGTTGTAGTGGTCGCAATCGAATTGAGCACACAACTTTGGTTCTGCTACGTATCCATTACCAACTTTGATCGCGGTTCGAGTGGGCACTGTACTTTAAAACTGGTGCGTGCGGACGTGACATAATCTTGGCTGCACGGCCGTTAGACTGTTTACTGTCGCAACAACCGCAGCGTCGCCTTCATTCTTCGCTTTGTGCTCCTTGTACAGTACATTTTGTGGTGATGGGTGGTCGGGTACGACTGGCTGGCGGCACTGTGTAACGTGTGAAAAAAATTGGTGTGAAACACAAAGGTCTCTTCGGGAGCATCGTCTGTTTTTTAGTTCATGCCGACTAGGCAGAACTATGTATGCAATGAATATTTTCGTGACAAATTGGTGGCTGAACACAACTTCCCCTGCATGATAGGGGGTTGAGCCAGAGGAGTAGTTTTCGGTTTAAGTTGTGAGAACATGCTATCACGATATGATATGAATTCTAAGTGCAAGCAAAACTCATCGCCGCAATGAAATCACGGCTGCTTCACAGTGTACCAGTCCCTAATACGTGCCAACTCGCGTATGTCTTTTGTATCGAAAGCTACATTGGCCACGAACTCGCAGTTTCGCCGTGCTCGCAGTCCTACCGTGGTCTCACTGTACCACATGACCAACCACGTTACTTGTTACATGACCAACCGCGTGACAAACCACGTGACCAGCCACGGCGCCACCTATGCCTTAGCTTTCGCTACGTATACCCTTGCGTAGCCGAGCTAAGCCACTGCCTATTTTTATTTTTCGTGAGCATTTCGTTGTTTGCTGATTTTGATGTTTTTGAATTTGTTGATTTGTGTTGTCCACTCCTGTTCAAGGCCTGATAATAAGGCTGTCAGTACCTGTATATAGATAAATAAATAAAAATGTTACGCAAAAAAAAGTATGGCAGCAGTTTGTGCTTCTCAAGGTGAGCAACCCATATACAGACACTTTATTATTACCGATTTGGTTCCCTACTCAAAACTGTGCACAGAGCATGTTGTGCTTAAAAAGTCACGATGAAAAACTAAACATAAAATATTCAGAAAGCCTTTGTGTTTCCTTTCTACAGATGTTTATTAGAAGCGCAGGCCGGTTGACGTTGGTCGAACGGCGACACGATGGACACACTCAAAGATGTTACTCTAAAATCCCAGCTGCACTTAGTCTACTGCTTCGCTGCGCTGTTTGAACTCCTGCCGGTCGGTCCCGTTACAGTTACTTACTCGCCGAAAAAGGAGCCATCCCGGCGACTTACCGGGAGGAAAGCATGGACGGATCATTATAATGCTTGAGGCGCTCGACTTGCACAGTTTTGCGCCCCGGCGACGGTGGTCTGCAGAGGCGGCGAGCGGCACAACGATGTAATTCACGGGAGAAGTTTGTTGCACAACGCGGTAAGGTCCGTAATAGCGATAAAGCAGTTGCGTGGTGAGGCCGGGAGTGGAGGAAGGCACCCAGAGCCAAACGAGGGCGCCAGATGGGTATGACGCGGGAGAGTCCGGGGAATCTCGACGGTGCTTCTGATGTCATTGGAGCGGTGTAGTGAAAGAGCGGGCAAGTTTCCGGCATTCTTCGGCATACAGATGAGCTTCGGAAAGTGATGTGGTCTCGGAAGGCTCAGGGCGATAAGGAACGATGGTTTCCATGCTGGATGTAGGCTCCCGGCCATATAAGAGAAAGAAAGGAGAAAACCCCGTCTTTGTCTGCAGCACCCGTATTATACGCGTACGTGAAAAAAGGGAGCACTTGGTCCCAGTTGGGGTGGGCGGTGTCAACATACATGGCGAGCATGCCACTGAGTATGCGCTTGAACCGCTCAGTCATGCCGTTTGTCTGGGGGTGATAGGCGCTGCTGCAGCGATGAACAATTTGCATTGCTTTATCAGGGCTTCAACAGAGTCCGAGAGAAAAATACGGCCGCGGTCACTTAGCAGTTCTTTCGGGGCACCGTGACGAAGAACAAGACTGTAGAAGCAAGCGACATCGTTTGCGCTAGCAGATTTAATAGCCGACGTTTCGACATAAAGTCTGAGATGGTCAACGGCAACGATGACCCAGCGATTGTTAGCCGGAGTAGTTGGAAGCGGGCCCTAGAGATCCATGCCGACGCGCTCAAAGGGTCGGCCAGGGCAAGGTAACGGCCGCAAAGGAGCGGCGACGGGACGGGGAGGTTTCTTGCGACGTTGTCAGGCGGTGCATGGCCGAATGTACTGACGTATGTAGCAGTACATACCTCGCCAGTAATATCGCATACGAAGGCGAGCATATGTTTTCAGTACACCGGCGTGGCCGCATTGCGGAGCGGCGTGGAAGGAGGCGCAAATGGCAGCACGGAGGTGCCGAGGGATCACCAACAGCCACTTCCGCCCGTCGGAGAGGTATAGTTACGGCGGTATAAGAGGCCATCACCAACGGCGAAGTGGTGGGCTTGGCGGCGAAGGGTCCGGGACGAAGAATGCGGCGAGAGATTGCTCAGGAAGGTAGGCAGCGATGTGATGCAAGGATCGTTCAGTTGTTCGGAGAGCATATCAGGGACGTCGAACGACGAGAAATCGTAGGCGCAGACGAGGGCAGAGGTTGAATCGCATGGGAGCGGTGAACGATAAAGACGTCGGCGTCCGAATGCTTCCAACCAGAGTGCTAAATGACGTGAATATCAAACTCCTTGAGGCGTAAAGCCCAGCGGGCGAGTCGGCCAGAGGGATCTTTGAGGGAGGATAGCCAGCAGAGTGCGTGATGGTCTGTGATGACATAGAAGGGCCGGCCATAAATGTAAGGTCGGAGCTCGCAAATTACCCAAGTGATGGCGAGACATTCTTTTTCTGTGACAGAATAGTTCGATTCTGCCTTGGTGAGGGCGCGGTTGCCGTAAGCGACAACATATTCCGGATACCCAGACTTTCGCTGGGCAAGAACTGCGCCCAAGCCCACACCGCTCACGTCGGTGTGAATTTCTGTCAGACAGGCGGGATCAAAATGGCGAAGGATTGGAAGGGGGGGGGGAGGGGTGAATACCAGCAGGCGACGTAAAGTGCTGAACGCGGTATCGCAGGCTGGTGACCAAGACGAGAGGCTCGGTCTGCCGGCAAGAACCTGCGTTAAAATGGCGATGATACTGGCGAAATTGCGGATGAATCGGCGAAAATATGAGCATAAGCCTATAAAACTTCGAAGTTCTTTTAAAGGGGTCGGTTTAAGAAAGTCAGCGACGGCACGAAGTTTGGCAGGGTCGGGAAGAACGCCGTCCATGGAGAGGACATGGTCTGATATTGTCAGCTGAGTTGCACCGAATTAACATTTTGTCAAGTTGAGTTGTAGCCCAGCGTCAGTAAGGCACGTGAGTACGCGCTGAAGGCGCTGCAGATGGGAAGAAAAATCTTTGGAAAAAGTGACAATGTCATCCAGGTAACATAGACAAGCTTCCCATTTGAGGCCGCTGAGAATATTATCCATCATTCCCTGGAATGTGGCTGGAGCATTGCAGAGGCCGAATGGCATCACATTGAATTCATAGAAGCCGTCTGGGGTGACTAAAGCGGTTTTCGGCCGGTCAGTCGCAGCCATCGGGACCTGCCAGTAGCCGGAGCGTAAGTAAAGAGATGAAGAATACTCCGCTCCCCGCAAGCAATCCAGTGCGTCGTCGATTCGGGGTAGACAAGAAACACCCTTGCGAGTGATCTTGTTGAGACGGCGGTAGTCCACACAGAACCTGATTGACCCATTTTTTCAGTCACCTGGACAACAGGAGAGGCCCAAGGGCTTTGAGAGGGCTGTATAATGCCACACTGAAGCATGTCCTCAACATTGTCACGGATGTCGCAGCGCTCACTCGGCGAGACGCGGTACTGTCGCTGGCGCAAGGGGGCGTGCGTACCAGTGTCAATTGCATGAGAGGCGGCCAACGCGCGCCCCAAGGAGGGCTGGGAAGGTCGAAAGAGTTGCGGAAGCGGTGGAGAAGCTTCAAGATCTGGTCACGGTAAGCGGACGGAAGGCCTGGAGTGATGGTACGATGAAAGACGTCGGAGGGAAGCGGATCGGGCCCAGTCGCACAACAGGCTCAGTCAGTAACTGGGGGACAAGCAGGGCTATCGGAGAAGTCGGAAGCAACAGCAGGGTCCAGTTCTTCAATAGAGCCGAGGCATTCGCCGCGAAGAACAGACGACGGGCAAGAAAATGGTTGGTGACATAGATGACGCAGTGGCCGTCGGAAGTCGAGGGAACGGCGAATGGAGTCAGGAGGCGGTGATGGCGGGTGGCGGTTGCGGTGGGTGTCAAAAGAACAGGGCTGCTGAGGGAAGAGTCAGGTCGGAGTGGAACGAGGGTAGAAGAGAAGGGAGGGATGTCAGTGTCGGCAGCTACAAGCAGCTTAGCGGAGCACACAGGCAGGTTCCAGAATGAAACATTACACGAGGGAGAAAACTCAAGTTCAGTACAGGCACAATCAATCACTGCGCGGTGGGTCGAGAGGAAGTCACAGCCGAGGATGACATCGTGAGAGCAGGCGCTCAGTACAACAAACTCGATGGTATAGGTGACGTCGTTGATAGAAACGCAGACCGTGCAGGCTGCGATGGAGTGGATGCGCTGAGAGGTGGCCGTACGTAGTCAAAAGCTAGACAGCGGCGTTGTCACCTTAAGAAGTTTGTGGCGAAGGCCATCACTAATTACTGACACGGCAGCACCCATGTTGACGAGCACGAGAACAGGAACTCCTTCAACAGACACCTCAATCACGTTAACAGGAGGAAACGAAGGACTTAACGAGTTCGCAAAGAACGCAGTTCTTGCCTCCGGAACTGTGGCATTCAGTTTTCCTCTTGGAGGGGGTCCGAGTGGTGGAGCATCGGAGAAATGGAACGTCGGCGAGGTGAAGGCGAGCGGCGAGTAGGGCACTGGGGGTGATGCGTAGATGAGCCAGAAGAGACACTAGGCCGAGGTGGCTCGGAATCATAGCGGAACGTGCGCACGGCATCCCCGGAACAAGGGGATCGCTGGCGGCTAAAACGTGCGACATATCCCGGAAGACCGCAAGAGTAGCATATTGGCTGATGGTCGTCGGTACGCCAAGGGTTCGTACGGTGTCGGTGGGGTCGACCAAACGGGACTGGCGGCGGTGGCATGGACGGCGGTGGAGCATAAAAAGCCTGGCTGCTACGGTAGGCGGCAGAGGTGGGCGAGCGCCGTATATTGGTGACGGCTTCAGCATAGGTGAGCGGTGCTGCCACAGGGGGAAGTAGGGGGCTGGATGGCAGAACTGCAGCGACCTGCCCCTGAATAGCACGGCGGATAGTGGGCGCGAGGGATAGCGCTAAGTCGTAAGGAGTGCAGACGGGGTCGGGAACATGATGCAGCAGAGAAAGCTGGCAAGCGACTTCTTCGCGGACGAAGCCTTTGACCTGCTGCATGAACAGGGACTCTCTAGAGACGAGCCACCAAGGGCCCAAGACCCTCTGCAGGCGGGCCGGACCGCCGCGTAGATGCGCGTTGCTTTCGGAGTTCGTCGTAGCTTGGGCACAGCTGGATGACGGTAGCGACGGAGCTTGGGTTCTTCGCAGGGAGCGTCTGAAAAGCGTCATCGGCGATCCCTTTAAGGATGTGGTTGACTTTATCAGCTTCGGTCATGGCCGGGTTGACCCACTTACACAAGTAAACGATATCTCGGATATAACTAGTGAATGTCTCGGCAAGGAGTTGAGCTGGAGCACGAATACGTTGCTCGGCGCAAAGTTTCCGGACGGTGAGATGGCCCAAAACGTCGGCGAAGCTCGTCTTAAACGAGGACCAGGTGGGAAGATCGGCTTCATGGTTGCCAAACCCTAGGTTGGCAACGTCCGTGAGGTAGAAGAGGACGTTGTTCAGTTTAACAGAATCGTCCCACCGATTGTAAATGCTGACGCGCTGGTAGGAGGCCAGCCAATCGTCGACGTCCTGGTCTTCGGTGCCACTAAAAAGAGAAGGGTCACGTTGGCGCTGCACCCCGGAACAGAGGACGGTGGTAGGAATGGGCTGCGATGGTTCGTTCGGACCTTCCAGCATGGTGGCGGGGACGAGAAGCGTTCCGCTTCGAAATTCCAGGATGAGGACCGGGACGGGAACCGAGACACCACCACCAAGTGTAAAGGTGTTTATTCGTAGCGCAGGCCGGTTGGCGTTGGTCGAACGGCGAGACGACGGACACACTCACAGGCGTCACCCGAAAATCTCAGCTGCACTTCGTCTACTTCTTCGCTGCGCTGCTTGAACTTCTGCTGGTCGGCCCCATTACATCTTTTTTTTTTCTTTTTTGCAAAAGTGGGGTTAAGTAAATATTGAACAAATGCTTCGCAATATCAAAATGAAGCGGGCCCATAGTTTCTGGTGTACAGAAAAATACAGTCATCTTGGGCCATCACATGCTTTGTGACGATCTTCTCTAGGCTATGAAACTGCACCAATTTTTTGATCCCATGTTGGTTGTTGATTTTCCTGGCGGTTCCTTTGGAAAGGAATGTGAAGTGTACGAAACCGGATCAAACGTTCGCTGTGCTATTGTTGCAGAGCTTCTAGCCAAATTGACGTTGGTGGCGCTAAGCAGTTGTTAAGACTTATTCTCTGTGTAAATTGCACGAATTTGTTTAAATACATTCTCGAATATTTGAGATGTCATCGATGCGCATGGCGACGGCTATCTCCTAGCTTCCTTTGCCAGTGACCGCCTGCTATGTTTATGATTACTTTCCTGCTGAGTGACAGCGATTGTTTGCCAAAAATAACATATGCGTGGGCAGTGTAAAACACTTCTCTGATTTCCTTAATCCTCCTTGCCTTTTCCATGAACCTCAATAGCATTTCTCGTAAAGCGATGCATGCTTGCGCCTTCCTGAATGATGAGCTAGGTTTCCTGGGGCACTTATCGATTGGTATTTGTTGTGCGACCACGAGAGCACCACTCCTGCACACGTTGCCAAGCTACGTTATAAAGGCTTATTTTAATTATCTGAAATGTGCTAAGCACTCTCGCATGGTGGTTGACCTGTCGAGGCAGAGAAAATACCAATTTGGACCCATTCGCTTAATACTACGGATAAAATTAAATGGTTTTTGGTGTTTTAAATAACAGATTTACCCGTCAACACCGGCGCCAAGTTCTGTTCTTTCCAGCCATGCGTGCATCAAACCAGAGCATGACATTTTTATTTTCTTCTGTGGTGTATTCTATTTAAAAAGTGCTCTCAGCATAGTGGGCTTCCGAAAGGCATCTATCAGGATATAAAGGTTATAATGTTGACAAGCGAAGCTAATGTAGGCAAGCGAAGCAGTGCTTTTGTTGACGCGCCAGCGTTAACGCTAACCTTGGGCAGAAGTACTGGCGTCCTCGTCGGCGTTGTGAGAGAAAAATAGTGTGTCGTAGGGTGCCCCGGCACCACCTCCCGGAGAAGCAACCTATGTGGCCCATCTAGAACACGTGACTTTGTGCTGTCATCCCAACCTGCCCACCTGATTCTGCGTACACTGGCAGGTGGCAGTTAAAAAAAATCACTGATCGCGAGAGGTTGCTCGCAAAGAGCAACCTTAGACCCATAAGCGTCAACGGTGGCAGCACCTGCCATCGTAGGGCAGTGGCGTATCCCTTAACCACGGCGACCTCTCGGCAACTCCGAGGTACCTATCGATATAAACATCACCAAATTTTGCGGCCATTTCTAAAAAAATAGTTATGCCCGTCCACGTCTTCAAAGCCCAAACTACCGCGGCTCTTACCAGCCTGTACAGGGCGGTCATGTTCTAGTTCATACCTTTTCTGCCAACAGCCCGAAAAAAAAACATCTGGTCATAGTATTCATCAGCAACGCGTTACCACAAATATAGATGCGTCTGATGACATATGTTTTTGAGACCTTCATCTCGAGCAGTGCAGCGACCAGTATACAGCGACGAAAGTAGCGCAGCACACGCGGCCCACTACGTATCAGCTGCACTGCCAACTTTCTGACGCTCGCTGCACATTGTGGCAGCGCAAAAGAAGGAGCCGACTGATCCGGCGCCGCATAACCAAAGTGAAACTTCCCAAATTGCTGTTGTTTGTTGACCCTGTGACCGTGGGCAGTAGCTTCGCTTTCAACTATGGCCCTGCCTCGCGCCCTCCTTCTAATTCACCTTTAGATGCCTTGCCCAGCCAGCTAACACACAGTCAATGATTGTCATCGTAGGACATTGGCGCACTTGACCGGCGGTTACTGTTGCCTACTGTTTAAACACCGCTTTTTAGTAGGAGAGCACCGTCAGGCACCTACCGCACAAAATGCGTCTGTTTGCGTGACGCCTCTCACAGAGTGACGAAAGGAAAGAGACTGCGCATAACTAGCTCCCTGGGCCAGCCGACACCGCATTCGCAGTTTGAGGTACATGACGATAGTGACAGAGAGATGCGCGCTGCATATTTTGGCTTTAAAAAAGTGGCACAAACGCGGCACTGGAGCCACAGGCAGCCGGTGGGCGTGGGGTTCATTGGTGTTGGCGTTGACAACGTGGTAGACTGCTGGGCTGTGCGATAGCATAACATAGCATTGAAAAAAAAACTTTTTTGAGTTCAGATCAAGTGTCAGGAGGGCGGACTTGCCCTCCGGACAATCTCCGCGACACCCTCAGAGGATGGACACTTTTCAGAAAACGAGCTCCTGTGCGAATCAGTACACGTTAACGATCCTCAAGTGGTCTAAATTGTTGCGCAGCCCACAGCTAGAGCACCTATCTCTCTTTCCTCTTTCACTCCCATTTTCCTCCCTTTCATCACGCGCGTAAAGGTGACCATCGAGAAGTGCAAGAAATACTATAATAATAATAATTGGGTTTGGGGGAAAGGAAATGGCGCAGTATCTGTCTCATATAGCGTTGGACACCTGAACCGCGCCGTAAGGGAAGGGATAAAGGAGAGAGCGAAAGAAGAAAGGAAGAAAGAGGTGCCGTATTGGACGGCTCCGGAATAATTTCGACCACCTGGGGATCTTTAATGTGCACTTACATAGCACAGCACACGGGCGCCTTAGCGTTTTTCGTCCATAAAAACGCAGCCGCCGCGGTCGGGTTCGAACCCGGATGCAAGAGTTACCTCGCCCTTCATTTCCTGATAACCAAACATTTTCATTCATTTTAAGTAAAGGAAATGATCATAACTGGCTCCCTGGTACCCAAGACTCCTCAGTCGCGCTTTAGTGTATGTAACTGCATATGAGGAAAGGAAATGGGGCAGTAACTGTCTCACATATCTAGGTGGATACCCGAACCGCACCGTAAGGGAAAGGATAAAGAGGGAGTGAAAGAAAAAAGGAAGAAAGAGGGGCCGCAGTGGATGGCTCCAGAATAATTTCAACATTCTGGGGATCTTTAACGTGCACTGTAATCACACAGCACACGGGCTGACTGACCGAAAAACTTTATTTACAAAATATATATAGAGGGAGCTAGTGGAGCGGTCCTTAAGGGTCCGTTTCTTACAAATGCTAGGTGGGCTGCTCATTACAGCAGCCCATTGGCTGTTGCTGCTGCTCGGGTGCGCCCGACCAGGGCCTTTTGGCTCGCCAGGTCAGAGCAGCCGAGCAGGGCCGCCTCCCAGTCCTCCCGGGCAGGGTTGGGGATAGGGGGAAGATGCGGTGTTGATTGGCATGCCCACACCATGTGGTAAATGTCCGCAGACTTTTCCCTGCAGTGCGGGCACTCCTTTGTGCCCGCAGGGTCGAAATGTTTGATTATTTCCGGGCACAGAAGTGTTTTAGTATAAAGGCGAAGGAGTAAATGTTCCTCCGCCTTCGTGAGGCCCTTGCAGGGCTTAGTAAACATTGCGTGGCTGAATTGGTAATACTGGATGATTTCCTTGAAGGCAAAAGCCGGATTAGGGTCGGAGTCCGCATCGGGGGAAGCCGAAGGTGATGCCCGAAGAGTGAGCGCGCGGGCAGCGGCGTCGGCCGCTTCGTTGCCCTCGAGACCCGTGTGCGCTGGAGTCCATACTATTGTGCGGGACGCGGGAACCCCGAGATAATTACTATGTTGAAAAATTTGGTATGCAAAACAGGGAATAAAGCCCCTTTCGATGTTCCTGCAGGCCCCCCGCGAGTCGGTAACGATGACCCGCGAGTTCTGATCGGTGGCGGCGAGCGCGATTGCCACCTCTTCCGCATGAGTAATGTCTTTAGCTTTGAACGTAAGGCTGTTCACTGCGGTGTTTTGGTGGATGACTGCGGCTGTGTACCAACCCCATGATGTGGGCCGGTGACGTCCATGTAAAATACTCCGTATTTGTTTCCATAGTAGCGTGCCAAGGCTTCCGCCCGCGCGAAGCGCCGGCCACTATGGTCGTCTCGCATCATGTTGGCCGGAAAAGGGCGTACGTGCCGGGCGTATCTCCAGATTTAGGGTATGCGCACGCGCTCTTCCGCTAGTGTTGGATGGTGGATGTGAAGTCGGGTAAGCAGGCGGCGACCCGACGGCGTCTTTGAGAGTCTTGTGTAGTGGTTTGTCAAGTGTGCTTCTTTGAGCTCCATGAAGGTGTTGACCATCCCCATGCCCAGGAGGCGCTGGTTGGACGCGCTGACCGGGAGGTCGAGAGCACGCTTGTAAGTCTTACGGAGAACCACCTCAAGGGCTTTCTCGTCACATTTGCGAAGATGGAGGTAAGGAGTAGAGTACAGGATTCGACTGGTTACGAATGCGTGCGCCAGCCGCAAGGCATCTTTGCACCGTAACCCCCCCCCCCCCGGTTATTGGAAACCCGGCGGGTCATACGGCCCACCTGGTCCCCCACCTTGCGCAATTTGGCCAATGTTGTGTCGACACGGTGGTGTTTATTGATAAAGAAACCCAGTACTCTGTTTTCCGCGTGTTCTGGGATGGGTCCGCTCGCTAGAGACAGTTCGATTTTGGTAGTGCACTTCGGCTAAGGTCGAATGTGCACAAATTCCGATTTGGCCGGGGAGCATTCAAGGCCGCAGCGGCGGGCGTAAGCGTCCACAATCTCTGTCGCTTGCTGCAGGTTGGCTTCAATGTCTCCTACCGATCCCTGCTTAGCCCAGATGGTGATGTCGTCGGCATATAGCGCGTGCTGTATGCCCTAGACACTTTCCAGCTGCGCCGGAAGTTTCATCATTGCCAAATTGAATAGTAGAGGTGAGAGGACCGCACCCTGCGGGGTAACTCTCGTACTGTCACGGATCTCTCCGGAGAACACTCGGACCGAAAGAATGAACTAGGCGACGGGTGTACCCACAGAAACGCACATTTAATACACCCTACGTGGCACACACACTAGAACACAAAACTAACAAAACTAACATAAAACACAGACTATAAATACACACGACTCGGGCACACTGCTACTAGCGTCTACTAATGGTGTTCTACTATTAGCGGTCGGCGTTCGTGCTCACGGTTGGTTCGGTGTAGATGCGGCGTTGTATGGATCCAGTAGGCGGCGTCGAGGCGGCGTTCGCCGTGTTTCGGCTGGCGTCGCTGGCGGCATTCGACACGCTTGGGCTGGCGTCGCTTGCGGCGTCGCTGGCTGTGTCGTACAAGCTCCCAGTCCAAGCGCCCGTGGAGGTGATGCCGGTGTTGTTGGCGTGGGGGCACCACCCGGATGGGTGGCAACAGCGCTGGAGACACCCCTGGCCGTAGCAGGTGGTAGCGTCCTCTGTTGACTCCCCGGAACGGGCTCAGGCACGGCAAGAAGTCCACGATGCGATGTCGTAGAACGCGAGCTCACCGGAGCAGTAGCCGGCGTCGCTCTCTATCAGCCGATGTGACCCTGACCTGTCGGAGCCTCCGCTTCTCTGCTGTTCCTCCCCGTGCCTCGCTCTCACTCGCCCTTTTATAGCCTCGGTGTTAGTCCACGTAGGCCTTGTCGTCGTAGTCTTCTCTTCACCACCAATCATCTCTCTCCACCTCACCGAATGCTTCTCTACCAATCATCTCTCCCCACCTCACCGAATGCTTCTTCTTCCTCTTCTTTATTCTTCGGTTAATTCACGTCGTCTTCTTCACACCTTTTTTTCCTTTAAAATTTAATTTAGGCTCCTTAATATGTGTGACACGTACCTAATTGGTAGGGGCCGTGTTCTTCATCTTGTATCCGGATGTACGATTGTCGGTCGGAGAGAAATTGCCTAATGTACTGAAACGTGTTGAGTCCACTGTTGGCTTGGGAGAGGTGCGTCAGAATTATGCCGTGTGTTACATTGTCGAAAGCCCCCTTCAAATTGAGGGCGAGTACTACCTTGTCATTAAGGGGGTATTCGACGGGATTCAGAATTTCGCGGTCTAGTTGAAGCAGGACATCCTGCGCGGACCGGTGCGGGCGCAACCCGAACATGATGTCTGCGAATACATTTTGGTTTTCCAAAAACTCGGACAGCCTGTCTCGCACCATAGTCTCCATCAGCTTTCCCACACAAGACGTGAGGGAGATGGGGCGGAGGTTGTCCGTGTTTATGGTTTTGCCGGCTTTAGGAATGAAGGTGACCAGGGCTGTCTTCCATTCGATTGGGAGGGGTGCCTCATCTTGCCAGATTGAGTTTATATATGCGAGGAGCGTCTCGTAGGCCGGGTCGTGAAGGTTGGCAAGTAATTTCACAGTTATTTTGTCTCTTCCCGGCGCCGTTCCTCGTTTCATTTTACACAAGGCCGCCTTCAGGTCGTAGAGCCGGATCCAGCTCCGCGTTCTTAGAACCTGCATACGAGTACGCTGGCCCTCGGGGGTCCTTTTGGATGAAGAGGTATTCATCGCGTAGTTTCCATGCTAATTTAGAGGTATCTCCGTCGAAGCTATGGATAGCCCGTTGGAGATGTTTTTGTGTCTCGGCTCTGGTTTTAGTCGGCTCGATCAAGGCGCGAAAGAGACACCAAGTGCTCCGGCTAGACATATGTCTAACGGCCGTGTTGCACCGGTCCAGCCAATTCGAGTCGGCGAGCGGTGCCGCGTAATCAGCCGCTCGCTAGGTTAGCTCGGCGATGTGAATGTTGAGCTTCCGATTACATTTTTGGCGGCACCATCTGTGGACAAGGCTGCGCCGCGCCTCTCAAATGTGCAGCAGGTAGTTGTCCACCTCCAGCGTGGCCTCCGATAGTTGAACTTGAGTTTCTACCGAACGAAGGTGTGTAACCAATTCTTGTAACCACGCGTGGTAGCCCTGTTCGTGAATAGAGGCCGAATTAGTGTAGGTTTGCCGGAACATTGTCCAGTCGGGTAGGCGTGCTTGGGCGTGGGATCTTGAGAGTGGTTTGGTTCTGACGCTGGTGTTGAGTATGCAGTGGTCACTGCCGAGGGTTTCCTCGGTGTTGGCCCATTCTGCGTGTGTTATGTTTTTGGCGAAGGTAAGGTCCGGACACGTGTCCCGAGACACGGAGTTACCCACCCGCGTTGGATGTGCAGGGTCAGTGTGAAGGGTCAGGCCCAGCGTGGACGCAAGTTCCGCTAGCTTGCGACCGCGCTTCTCTTCACGCACGTACCCCCAGAGTGTGCTTTGAGCGTTGAAGTCGCCCACAATCACCAGGGGGTCACTGCCCGCAGCCTTCAGGGCGCGACTGAAGAGGACTGCGAAAGTTACATTTTTTATCTTGGGAGAACAATAGATGTTAAGTAAATGTAAGGGTGCATTTTTTCTTAAGCGGAATAAGAGTGACCATCACATAGGAATATGCAGCATTGAGGTCCAATCAACCAAGTTGGCTGTATAATTTTTGTGCACGCAGATATAGGAAGAGGGGCCCTGCTGGAACGTTACATAATTTGTAAGGGTTGCGCCGCTCCCTGGCTCCTGGAGGGCAACCACCGCAGGAAGTGAATCGAATGTTGACAGGAAAAGCCGGAGGTTCGCCCGCTTGACAGGGGAACGGAATCCGCGGCAGTTCCACTGGGTGATTAGGATGGGGGTGGCCGAATTGGTATGAGAAGAGCGCCTAATTTGAGGCCTGTCCGCCATGGTCAGTTAGGTGAGAGGTCGATTGTAGGGACGCTGCTCCGGAGCCAGCACTCGCGGTGAGGGGGCATCCTCTAATCCGGAGAGCGAGCAGCTGTCGCCGTCTTCTGCTAAAGTTTCCATGGCGCGACGCATTTTGTGATAGCGGCCAGACACGCCTTTGATTAGACCGCCGACTCTTCAGACGCCACGCGAAAATTGTGCGATGTGCTGTGCGACTATTTTGGGCACAATTTCGGTCATTTTGGCGATAGCGGAGGTGACTGCCGTGGAAATTTAACTTTCTAGGGCACTGAAACGGGCGTCCATGCGGGCCTCTAGACGGGCCTCAAGTGCAGCATCCGCGTTCAGTGCGGCGTTCGGTGCCGCGGGCTCACTCTCCATTTCCTCGGTAGCGGGGCGAGAGGGGGGAGTGATAGGCGGTTTTGAGTGCGATTCTAGGCGCGCAACTTTCTCGAGCAGCATCTCAATTTTGCCCTCAAGAGCTGCTATTTTGGCTTGCTCGGCACAGCGTGCAGCAGGGGGGCAGGAGGGAGGGGAGGAGGAGGCAGCCCTGTCCGTACCGCTGACCTGCGTTCCATGTTTCACGGCGTTGACCCAGGCCCTGGTCTTATCGTGTTGTGGCGCTGTCGACTGCTTTCCAGTGTCGCCGTGTGGTGGCGGCTGCGTCGACGGGCGCTTCCCGGCTCCTCCGGGCACACGGGCGCCTTTCGCGTTTCACCTCCATCAAAACGCGGCCGCCGAGGTCGGGCTCGAACCCGTGTACTCCGGCTCAAAAGCTGAGCCACCTAACCACTGAGGCATCGCTGCGGGCAAGTTGGTCACTTCAATTTTGGGCCAGGAATCTAACTAAGAGCGTAACATTCTACATTCTGTATATCGATAAAGAAAAATATATTCAAACACAATTTAAAACGATGTGATAGTGCTACTATTTAGCCTTTATTTTTTGAACGATAAGCGCAAAGTGAAGGTGTTATTTTTTGTAAATAATTTTTAAGCATCGCAACTTTTATATTTTGCTCGCAGACAATTGTTTCCTAATTTGAAGTGGATGTGCTAGAGAAACCGAAAAACTGCTGCGATTGTTGCCGACAGAGCGCGTAATTGGATATGAAAATCTCTGGTTCATAGGCTTCGTATTCACGCAGATAAGAAGCGTAATATATTGAAAACAAAAAAATACCTTGTTTTTTTTATTTAAAATAAAAATGGACATGCCTGCCGACAAAAATGCACCCACCACATCATAGTCGATAAAAAGAAATTCTCCTACTTATTTACTTGCACTAAAGAAACTACCAGCAATATATAGCGGGCAAAGAAATAATCGGCAATCTTGCAGATTAGCACACACACAGGTTCTGTACACACACTTCACCCCAGTGCAACCAGCGTGCTTCCAGTAAAATCTACTTGGAAATAAGTATGCTGTCTTATTTATTCACTCCTAGCTAAAGAGAAATTGTTGTATTTTATAGCTATTGTAAGGCTAAAGAAGAAGATGCGTCTGATGATTTGAAAAGACGAAGACGAGGTGACAGTGTTCTCGAGAGTTTTCGCCAGCGCTACGCTTGTGTGTCTTTTGCCGATCTGATCCCAGACTGCTGCCGTTGCCGTTCCCGTCGCCCCAGTACCTCGTAACAAACCCCCCGTTACATTTGGTGGAGGTGCGGGGTAAAAACATCGGCCCTGGAGCTCCGTAGTCGTGCTCTCCCGGCGCGCACGATGCCTGAGGACGTCCAACACCAGGCCGTACAAGTGGGCCAGGCTGTCATCTGTGCCGGCTCTCTTCGTCAACGGGACCCGACCATTTTCAGCGGGACTGACGAGAACGATGTGGAAGATTGGCTCACATCGTACGAGCGGGTGAGCGTATACAACAAATGGGACGATGTGACGAAGCTAAACAACGTCATCTTTTATCTCGCCGGTGTGGCTAACCTCTGGTATCGCAACCATGAGGCAGATATTCAAACCTGGTCCATTTTTAAGACTAAATTTGCAGACGTATTTGGTCGACCGGCTGTCAGGCAACTCCGAGCCGAACAGCGATTGCGTGAACGATCTCAGCAGGCTAGTGAAAGCTTCACTAGCTACATTGAAGATGTCGTCGACTTGTGCAAGCGGGTCAACGCTCGTATGTCGGAAGCCGACAAGATCCAACACATCTTGAAAGGCATCGATGACGACGCTTTTCAGATGCTTCTAGCGCGCGACTTGCGTACCGTTGCTGAAGTCGTCACGCTGTGTCAAAGCTTTGAGCAGTTGCGCAAGCAGCGGATTCTGACACGCCAGCGGCCACAGCAGGTTGAGTCGCTCGCTGGGCTCACGCCTGCTCCTGACCCCTCGCTGCTACAGCAGATTAAAGACTTCGTGCGGGAAGAAGTGGCACGTCAACTTTCCTTTCTGCCGAGCGCTCACGACCGACCATCATATCTGACTCCAGCGCTCCGACATACAATTCAAGAGCAAGTTGCTGAGGCTCTTCCACCGGCTCATCCGTCACCACCTGTCACGGTTCCGCTGACATACGCTGACGTTGTCGCCAGACCACAACCTGTGGCGGCTCCGCTCACATATGCCGAAGCCGTCGCGAGACCGCCTCCTGTCGCGGCTCCAGTGACATATGCCGATGTCGTAGCAAGACCGCAGCCGCCAATCTATAGTGCGCCTCCGGCGCATTTGCGAGAGCCAGTGGCTTACCGACGACCTACTCCAAGGGTCAGCGATTCCTGGCGCACAACGGACAATCGGCCGATTTGCTTCTTTTGTGGTCTCCCAGGTCATGTAGCTCGGCATTGCCGCCGTCGTCTCCCGGACGCGGAAATTCCTCCCCAAGCTCCTGGGTACTGGCCCCCACCGAGTCAGTACTCTGTACCAGCTGCGCCGCCGCAAAGTCGTACTTCCTCGCCGGACCGTTCTACCCTCTCCAGCCGCCGGCCCTCTTCTCCACGACGCCGGTCTATTTCGCCTATGCGACGTCGCCCCACCGCTAACCAGGAGGAAAACTAGGCGCCGCAGTTCCTGAGGCGAGAACTGCGTCCACAACGAACTTCGAAAGGCCTCATCCGTCAGCCGCTAACCTCATTGAAATTTCCGTCGACGGCGTTTCTGTCATGGCGCTTGTCGACACTGGTGCTGCCGTTTCCGTCATGGACGCAAAGCTGTGTAGTTCTTTAAGAAAAGTAAGGACGCCAATTGCTGGACTCTCACTGCGCACCGCCAGCGCTCAGAACATCCAGCCGTCAGCAGCGTGTACCGCTCGCGTTGTAATCCAGGGGACCACTTATGCCGTCGAATTCGTCGTACTGCCCTGCTGTTCTCATGCTGTTATCCTGGGCTGGGATTTCCTATCGCGCCATGCTGCTATCATCGATTGTGCTCGAGCTGAAGTCGAGTTCTCTCACCTGCCCGAAGCTGTCTTGGACACTGCCCTTCCTGGTGCCTGTGTTAAGGCCCTAGTTGCCGAAGACATTGACCTGCCTCCCTGCTCTTCAGTCCTCGTACCCCTCTCTTGCGGCCCTCTTCGCGACGACACTGTCCTCTTCACTCCGTCCCCTATCTTTCTGCACCGCAAGTGTCTGCCTCTGCCATACGCTGTACTGACTATATCCGCTGGCCTCTCCGTACTGTTCGTGTCTAACCCATTCTCGTTCCCCAACGCCTTGCGCCTAGGTGAATGTCTCGGCACGGTACAACCATTCGCGTCTCTGCTCATCCGCGAAGAGACGGACGACGCGCCGCACCTCTCCATAGCCGCACTCAGCCCACCTACTGCTGCGCCCGATCCCTCCTCAACCGAAGCATTCCTTCGCTCCATCGACGACAACCTTCCAGCGCCGCAAAGGGCACAGCTTCTCACTTTACTTAATCAGTTTCGCTCATCATTTGACTTACATCAAAGTTCCTTGGGCCAAACTTCCACTGTCACCCATGCCATCGACACAGGTGACCACGCACCGCTGCGACAACGTCCCTATCGTGTGTCTGTCGCCGAGCGCCAAGTTATTGAAGACCAAGTCGACAAGATGCTCCAGAGCGGCGTCATTCAGCCCTCAAGCAGCCCATGGGCGTCGCCTGTGGTGCTCGTCAAAAAGAAGGATGGCTCCATACGCTTCTGTGTAGATTACCGCCGCCTTAATAAGATTACGCGCAAAGATGTCTATCCCCTCCCGCGCATAGACGACGCTCTGGACTCTTTGCAAGGGGCCGAACTCTTTTCATCTCTTGATTTGCGTTCCGGGTACTGGCAAGTTCCTATGAAAGAAGCCGATCGCCCCAAAACCGCCTTTGTGACACCGGATGGCTTGTATGAATTTACGGTGATGCCCTTCGGGCTTTGTAACGCCCCCGCGACTTTTGAGAGGATGATGGACACCATTTTGCGCGGACTTAAGTGGAAGACATGCCTTTGCTACCTCGACGACATTGTGGTCTTTTCCCCGGACTTTGACACCCACCTCTCCCGTTTGAAGCACGTCTTGACCTGCCTCTCTGACGCCGGCCTGCAGCTGAACTTAAAAAAATGCCGTTTTGCCGCTCGTCAATTAACCATCTTAGGTCATGTTGTCTCTAAGCAGGGCGTCAGTCCCGACCCAGCGAAACTTCGTGCTGTGGTTGACTTTCCCAAACCTACCTCCATCAAAGACCTGCGCAGCTTCCTGGGTTTGTGCTCATATTTCCGCCGGTTTATTCGCAACTTTGCGTCCATTGCTGCGCCTTTGACTCAACTGCTGTCTGGAAGTGCGGATTTATCACTGTGGTCTCCAGCGTGCGACGACGCATACACCACCTTGCGCCGTCTCCTCACGGCGCCGCCCATTCTGCGCCATTTCGACACGGCCGCTCCTACCGAAGTTCACACGGACGCCCGCGGTGTTGGCCTCGGCGCTGTCCTCGCCCAACGAAAACCTGGCTTTGACGAATACGTCGTTGCTTATGCTAGCCGCACACTCACACCAGCAGAACGCAACTACTCCGTAACTGAAAAAGAGTGTTTGGCGATTGTATGGGCCCTCGCGAAGTTTCGACCGTACATTTATGGGCGCCCTTTTGACGTTGTGACCGACCACCATGCGCTCTGTTGGCTTTGCAACCTGAAAGACCCCTCCGGCCGCCTCGCTAGGTGGGCCCTTCGCTTGCAAGAATATGATATCCGCGTCGTGTATCGCACCGGCCGCAAGCATCAAGACGCCGATGCACTGTCACGCTGCCCCCTTCCAGCCGAGATCGCCAGCCTTTCCACCTCCGACGCTTCTCTGCCCTTGCTTCGCCTCAGCGACATGCCTTCAGCGCAACGCATGGATCCCTGGATCGCTTCCCTTCTCGACTTTCTCGCCAACCCGACGGCTGCTTCACCGTCACGTGCGCTCCGCCGCCAAGCTGCCCATTTTGCGATCCGTGACACCCTACTTTATCGCCGTAACTACAACTCCGAAGGTCGCAAGTGGCTGCTCGTTATTCCACGTCACTTACGCTCGGAGATATGCGCATACTTCCATGCTGCCCCCCACAGCGGTCACGCGGGCGTTTTCAAGACCTACACCCGCATACGGCTGCGCTACTACTGGCGCGGAATGTACACCTTTATCATGAAGTACGTGCGCGCATGCATTCCCTGCCAACGTCGCAAGACACCTCCCCATCGTTCTGCTGCTGAGCTGCAGCCGTTACCATGCCCTCCACGCCCGTTCGACCGCGTTGGCATTGATTTATACGGTCCGCTTCCATACACTGCAGACGGCAACCGTTGGGCTATAGTAGCGGTGGATCACCTTACACGATATGCCGAAACTGCTGCCCTTCCGGCTGCCACAGCGACGGACGTCGCCTCCTTCATTTTGCACCGATTCATCCTTCGCCACGGTGCACCTCGTGAACTGCTCAGTGACCGAGGCCGCGTGTTCTTATCTGAGGTGGTGAAGGCGCTTCTCAAAGAGTGCAACACGATTCACCGAACTACCACCGCCTATCATCCGCAGACCAATGGCCTCACTGAGCGATTTAACCGCACACTCGGAGACATGCTCTCCAAGTACGTCGCTTCTGACCACACGAATTGGGATCTCGTCCTTCCGTACGTTACTTATGCGTACAATACCGCTACGCAGTCTACCACCGGATTCTCTCCTTTCTTCCTACTTTACGGCCGCCAACCCTCTGCTACTATCGACACTATCCTCCCTTACCGCCCTGATGAATCCGAATATCGGCCTGTTTCCGACGCCGCGCAACACGCCGAAGCCTGCCGCCAAATTGCCCGGTCACTCACCACTGACACCCAGCATCGCCAGCGCTCCCGCCTCGACCAAGACCAAACCCTACCGAACTACAATTCTGGTGCACTTGTGTGGCTCTGGATCCCTTCAGGAACTCCCGGTCTCTCCTCAAAATTTCTTGCGAAGTACCATGGTCCCTACCGTGTGCTGGAGCGCACCTCTCCGGTTAATTATATCGTGGAACCCCTCACGCCGTCTCCTGATCTCCGCCGCCGAGGACGGGAGACCGTTCATGTCCAGCGCCTCAAGCCCTACTACGACCCCGCCGTCTTGCCATCATCCTAAGTCGCCAGGATGGCTCCTCTTGTCCCCGGGGTGATTGTAAGGCTAAAGAAGAAGATGCGTCTGATGATTTGAAAAGACGAAGACGAGGTGACAGTGTTCTCGAGAGTTTTCGCCAGCGCTACGCTTGTGTGTCTTTTGCCGATCTGATCCCAGACTGCTGCCGTTGCCGTTCCCGTCGCCCCAGTACCTCGTAACAAACCCCCCGTTACACTATAAAAATATTATGCCTTGCGAAAATCGCCACGGTGGCTTATGGGTTACGGTGCTCGGCTGATGACCCGAAAGACACGAGTTCGATCACGACCGCCGCTGAGGCATTCGGGTGGAGGCGAAATGCGAGACTTGCATAATTTACGATTTGTGCGCACGTTAAAGAACTGCAGGTGGCCGAAATGACCCGGAGTCCTCCACTACTACGTTCATCCTAGCCTAAGTCACTTTGAGGCGTTAAACCCCATTACCCAAGTTTTTCGGATAGGCAAACATCTCCAGTGCACTAACCAAGTCAGCTTCTTGGTTTCGTTTCAGAAAGGCAAAACTCTTTTTGAAAAAAAAGAAGGTTCGCATATGTTTTTGCTGGGGAACACATATCAAAATATAACTATTCTGACCAAATTAAAACTCTGGCAGGACTTGAGTGTTTGATCTCTCGTAGACGCGATGAAAGAGAAGGTGTTCTAGAACATACCTCCAGAGTACGTTATCGTGTAGACGTTGTCATCAAGTAGATACGATTTTGTTTCAGTTATGAGATAATATCAGTAAAGCAACTAGAAAATTTTCAACTTTGGCTATATAAACGTAGACTATTGCTTTGCAGAAATAGATGGACTGAACAGCCGCATCAAAAGCCTTGTAGAAATGGAGAGTGAGAACTAACACGAAATTATTGTCGTTTAGAGAAGTGTTTATCAGCTAGACTGTTAACTATACTGCTCAAGACATTGAATTTAGTACGACCGAGTACAGTAGTGCTGAGCGCAATTTATGCTGTATTTAAAAAAATTACTGCTTATTTCAAGGTTGTTATAGCTACAAGCGTTTTGGCGGTCTTGTGCTATATTCAGCGACTTTTGGCACTTTGCGGTTTGCAGTGACTGATTGACAG